>NMRB01001719.1:89047-100972 GCA_002633025.1 Notospermus geniculatus | reverse complement strand
GGGTGCCCCCCCCCCCCCAAAAAAAACCCGTATCGAACTACAACTTCGATTTCTCAAAAACTGTTTATTACATCATTTCAAGAAAGTGTTATCCTTAACGGAGATCTCTTAAACTCTCTATTGTGAATGATCAGAAGTTACACCACCTGAATGATTTCATAGACACATTGTGTGCTGTTATTGAGTGTGAAAGGATTCATTATGACGTTGACCTAAAAATAGGGTGAGACGGTAAATCTAGGCCATGTCATCACCCGTTTTCACCAATCGTTTCACCGCACACCTACACTATACACATTTTGATGAGGCCTACTCTCTCTGCTTGTTCATGTCTTTCAAAGTTTCCCTCCATAAACTTCCTGCTCCCCTTCAAAGAAGTCAGAACCGGCAGTCCATGGTAAGTGAGAATATTAGCATGCGAATTTTACCATGACAAGCTTACTTTTGCATTTTTTTGAGAAATTCGTGATTCCGACTAGGCACCCACTCGAAAAATCTGAGCAGACAAGCAGCATTGTAGGCCTAAGATGCCGACACCGTCTGGATACTGTAGCAGGACATGTCTGAATGTCTAAAATGGCGGCCCGGATGTCGAAAAATACATGAAAGGTTTATGACGAATTCAGCTAACCCGAACTTTGCACAGCCCACCCGTTCTAGGCTTACTGGAATTTGCGCAAAATCAAAATGCGCAATGGGAAAATGCGCAACAGAATTGACCTCGATCCAGGCTTTCTTGCGGGTCCGATAGCATTGTGTGGGTTAAGCCTGGCCTCGAGTTTTGGGATTCCCAGAAATGCGCATGCATTATGTTGAGACGCACTCTGATGATTGTGTGGATCGATATTACCCAGTGAACCGCGAAGCGCTTCGCTATAGCGAGTATAATGTTTAGGCCTACGTCAGTACTTGTGACGTTGTGTAGTGTACATTGTAAATGAATGAACAATATGAAAAGTCCCATACCATACCAAAACAAAAGCAGATAGGAAGGACTATGGTCCCAACAAGTGGGTTGGGGGTTCCCCGAAAGTGCGATTTACATATTCCATAAGTTTGAACCATAACTAATGCCCCTGTACACGATCAAATTTTTCATCCAATTTTTTGGAAATTCAGATTCCGGGGCGCGCCTATTGGAGTTTCAGTGTATAAACCCGCATGTATGCCTTTATTGAGCGTATTCAGAAAACTGGATGAAATATTTGATCGTGTAGAGCAGGCATTACCAAACGTAATTGACTGATAACGCGTAACCGTATGCATAAAGCGTTCAAGAATGATGATCACGTCTCGGGTCCATGGGACCTGAGGCTACGTCTCGGGTCCATGGGACCTGAGGGTATACGTCTCGGCTCCATGGGACCTGAGACTGAAACGTGATTGGCGAGACTCGAACGGAAGTCTATTCTTTTAATGGTGTGTTTTTGAATAATGATATCTCCCCTTTGCGCATTTTCCCATTGCGCATTTTGATTTTGCGCAAATTCCAGTAAGCCCCGTACTAATGCTGATGTCAGATAGCACCTACGATTGCCTGCGTCACGACGGAACAGTCGGTATCAACTGAAGAAATCATGGTCAGGCCGCAATCTTCATTGTTGTTTTTTTCAGGTGACACCATCCTGAGAATATCAGGCGTTCTTAGTCCTCGCTACCTTCGTCGCCGTACACAAACTGCGGTGACGAAGGGAGCGAGCAGTAAGAACGCCTGATATTCTCAGGATGGGTGACACTGTGTGTACATGTACATTACAGTCCAACTTGCTGCACTGTATTACTTTCAGTGGAGAGAAGAGGATGAATTTGACACACCACCAGCCTATATACATGTAAATCTGCTGAATTTACGAAAATTGTTATACGAAATAGACAACTATGAAAAATGGAAGGTCTCGGTGTGCAGTTCTTTGTATTACACGTTTTAGTGCATGAACATCCATCATAAATTCGGCCCCTCAAGATGGGGAATGCAAATAAAAAACTCGAGAGAGCGATTCTTGCAGGAAGTAGAACTAACGTAAAGAGAGCAATCAAATCTGGGGCTGATGTTAACAAGAAATTCGGAAGTTGGTGGACACCTCTGACCTGGAGTGTAAGTACGGGACACTTAGACATCGTTCAGCTTTTAATCAGCAAACACTCTGACGTCAGTATGATGGACGGTAATGGTAGATTCCCTATACTCATTGCGATTGAGAACGGCTCGATTAATATTCTAAGGTTGCTAATCAGTAACGGAGCTGATGTCAGTATGAAGGTTGGTGGACACGGAGGTAGAAGTATATTGCAGATCAACATCGAGTTGGGTCGTGTTGATATTGTTAAGGTGTTGATAGACTCTGGTGTTGATGCGCGGGACGCACGTTACATGCGGCTGGCAGTTAACGAAGGATATACAGAAATTGTCCGCGAATTAATTGAGCATGGCGCTGAGGTCGACGTAAGTGACCTGAATAGGGCTATCTTCTTGGGATACGACGGGACGATCGGGGAATTTTTGCGAAGAGGGATTGATGTAAATGCTGTTGATCCTGTATTGGGATTGTCGCCCATTCACTTTGCCCTCCATTTGGGGAATGACGATGTAATTGAAAAACTACTGAAACACGGTTGTGACGTGAATGCGGTGGACACGTCGGGTCGATCTGTACTACACTACGCAGCCATCTATGGACACTGTCAGTCAATTGAGAAATTCATCGAAAAGGGGCTATGCCTGAATGCAGAAGATAACTTAGGGAGAACATGTCTCCACTATGCAGTTATATATCGACATGACGATGTGGTGAATCTTTTAGTTAACAAAGGTTGTATTCGCAACAAGATTGACACTGCTGGGAAAACCCCGATGGCCTACTTACACAGAAGTGAAATTGACACTGGAATCGGCAGATCACTACGGGGTGTACCGCTTCGTGTGGTCTCTTTATGTGACGAACCACCACCTCACCTCGACTTGAACTACAGTATGAAGGACGTTTGTACACGCCCTGGTATAGGCTCGGTAATGTACAGTCAATTTGACATGAAAAAAATCACCTGTTTTGTAAAAGAAACAGTTGACATCATTGTGCGTGAGGCACTTCCTAGGCGTAGCAACGTAATAGTGAGGGGTTGCGGCTCATCATTTGAAGGCTCTAAGGTTGGGTTGCCTGCCGAATTTGACTTCCTCATACAACTTTTCAAAGTCTACCAAAATAAAAGCACGACGGATGGCTATGGAAGGATGAGGCGTGATGAAGATGCTATTAGAAGGCTCTATATTCAAGGAACGTACGGCGTTTGGTTGTGGAGTGTGCTGATGGAATACTGGAGAAGGAACCACAGTCGGACATTTCGGAGTCCTTCTGGCTTTCGGACCCTCAGGTTTTTGACACCACCTCAACGGCATCCAGACAGAAAGACATGCACAACATGGGTTTTGATTTACACAGATAGCATATTCCAGGAGTTACCTGTGTCAGTTGATTTCGTTCCAGCAATAAGAGACAACTGTAATAAACCCAGGTCTACGTGGCTGATGACGGAATGGCAAATGTTAGAAAGGTCTTGTTACATTGTGCCAAAGATACCGCACCAGAAAAGCGCTCTGTCGGTTGAATTCAAACCGGACGAACTTAACCTGATAGGCCGACAATCATTCCCAACACTCGAGGTAGAACACATTCACAGCTTAGACCAGAGACTGAAGGACGTTTACATGACGGCAAAGTGTGTGAGACGGCCAGAGGTGTGCGGTTTTAAGATCGAGGATCATGGCAATGTTTTACCAGTTGATGAACACATCACTAGTTATAGATTGAAGACTGTCTTTCTGCATCTCGTCGTTGTGTTTCAGAATTCGGATATGTCGCTTGGAAAAATGGTCCTGATGGTGTATGAATGTTTAGAGAGATGCATTGAGAACGAGAGACTCCCTAATTTCTTTGACCCTGATACAAACGTGTTGGCTGGGTCGAGGTTGAACAATGAGGATAGCCTGAAGGTTTGCAAGATGATGACGAACTTGGTGAGGTACATGTACGAGAGGGATTTCAAGTCGGAACAGTCAGGAGACAAAAGGGAGGAGAAAAGGGGGATAGAAGGGGCAAAAAAGGCGCATGAAGCAGACATCAGGTGGTGGGACCCAGTGCAAGGCCTATCAACATAAACTGAAAAATGAGAAATCACACTTTTTGAAACACATTTCAAAAGTTTCCCAAATCAAGCATTATAATGTACGTACATTTATCGCCAAAATAATTTTGGTCCTTCAAAGATGTACAAGTAGAAGCATTTCGTAATCAGTTGCAGGAAAAGAAAAGAAATTCGCCGGAGAACCATTTTTAGAAAGATTTGAAATGGGGCCTATCATAGATGGGCATTTACGGACATTTGGTTAAGAATGTACACACATGATCATAAGTATTGCAACTTCGATTTTTTTCTTAATTTCTCTTATGCCTCTACTACTTTTACATCTATTTTCAAATATATATATATACATGTATAGGACGGTCTCTGGCAAAACATGCTGTTGACAATATGGATTGAAAAATCTCACTGCTGATGAAAATATCAAGCCATGAAAAAGAAATCGAAGTGGTTATTTGCACAGCTAACTGCTGTGTATGCAGTACGAATAATTTTCTTGCATGCACGTCAGCTAATTAATATTCATGCCCACCGATAAGCATGTCTCGATGTAACGCCGTCGCTGCCAGATGTCTCGGTGGCTCAATCGGGTAGAGCGTTCGCCTTATACTCGGTAGGTCCGCGGTTCGACTCCCGATTGGGGCGATTTTTTTTCGCCGCTTTTCCTGCCTTTTTTTCTTTTCCTGTCTTTTTTCTTTTGGCTTTTTTGTTTACTGAAAGTACTCGGAATCCACCGAACGGCCCAGGGAAAAAATTAGCGGACGGGACGTAGTCCTTGTTAGGCAATTTTAGTGGGCAATTTTCAGGGTGTTTGTGTCATCCAGGAAAATTAGGAAATTAGAATGAATAATCTACTTGGCAAACATGTTTGCTAGAAACCCGGCCGCAGAAAAAAATGACGTTGAGGGGGGACTGCGAAACAAAGTGATTTTCAGAAGGCCCTGGCGATGATGAGCAGCAAGATTTTATCAAGTTCGTTGCCTGCCGAACTCACGCCTTTCGACAAGCACATAAGCTTCCGCCCTCATACAGTATGACAGATTAATAGGTCCAGATGACCCTAATCAGGGCTAGGCCTAATTACTGCGTGGTGTGCACAATGAAAGACCTATACGACCCTAACCCAAATTAGGGTTATGATTCGACAATAGGCTACCTGCCCTTTCCGTCAAGTGTAATTACAGAGGTGGTGACAAAATGTTTGAAGAGTGGTACCCTGGGCAGATTACATGTAGGTCAAAAACATCTCGCCATGCACATAAGGGCACTTGCCCATTAAAAAACGCCGATCTATTGAGCTAAAAATGAACACGTTTGTGTCTTTACCAAAGGAGAAATTGGATTTGGTAACCCCCGGCCCCACGCGAGCAATGAAGCACCACCATGCTGTTTAGAATCACAGCTTTCTATCCAAGACAATTCCCGTCCTTATTTCTACAGCGAAAGTAGGCGGAGTCTCTTATTATACAGTAGGCGGAGTCTGCTGTGCACATAAGAAAATCCGTATGTACTGGACGCACAGCAGCTCTGCCTCCAAGCGCTATAACCTGCCTTGCATACACAGCTGCTGTGCAAATAAACCCGGCCAAAAGAAATATCAAACTTAGTATGAAAATGACAAAATCTTCATGTGATACTGGATCACTCTTCCTTTTCAGGATAATGAAGTCTGATGATGAGCAAGGACTTACAAAAAAAACGAAAAATGTCAACTAAACCGTGAACGAAGAAATTGATTGGTGGGATCTCTTCTACATAGCGCCTGAGGAAGACCCCGATTGGGGTCGAAAATTTGCGAAATATTCGGAGACGACTTTCCGATTTATTGTATACTGTGTGTCGTTTTTGTGCTGTTATTTGGATATGATATTATCGAAAAATATCAAAAACTGAAAAAGTGAGACTTTGCATGAGATTCCACTGCGGATGAAAAGCTGTCATCCATGTCTCAGCCATGCCAGTTTCATCGAATGAAAGGCCACAGTAATTTATCAAGAAAATTGAACTTTTCTCAAAAACCCGATTTTTAACAAAATTGGGCAATTTTTTGTATTAAATAACACGAAAATGATGCGCATTTTCAGCGCACTTTTTTCACAGTTGTGAATGAATTTCAGTTGTCTTCATTTTGTAAAAATCTGGTAGTCATGCACTTAAAACTTTTCGAGATATAGCAAATGGGTGGTATTTTGATATTCTGATATTTTCCATAACATATCCACTTTTCCTCAAAACCTTTTCAACCAACAGGTGTATAAGAACTCAAAGTATCACATCCACATTTGGGAATCAAACATTGATGACTGACAACCCAGAAATTAAGAAAAAACCTATGCTGCAATACTTATGATCAGTGTGTGTACATGTATACATGTATGTACAGGCATTGACAAAAGTAAATTTTCTCTACACCTGATATCATAAATATTTCAAATACTACAGCATCAATTTTGACAAGGTTTGTTGCATTAGGAAAACTTGTTGGTCATATTTCGGCATCAAAATTTGGGAAATTTCAAAATATTAAAATTTTTTCATTAGAAAATAATCTCACCAAAAAAATATTAAAATTATCTCATCAGAAAATAATCGCATCAGAACCTAAAAAATCAAAATTTTTATTTATTTGTAATTTTATTTTCATTTTACAGGGTGAGTCAAAAAAAATGTTCCTCCAACTTTCTTCGCCTGCCATACAAAGTTTATGACAGGTACTGAAACACGAATGGTGCCATCCTTTTCCTATGGATGTTTACTAACTCGTGTGTAAAAATCATCCATGTGTGACGACGCATATGGTCACCAGAGCCCAATGTTCAATGTGACTCCCCGTGCTTTTTGAGACACGGGTTTTTTCCGAACCAGAAAAAACACGGCGTTGAGACGGCGAGCGGTTACACTCCAAAAAGTGTGATTGGTAATAAAGTTCCGTATCCCGGCGATAGAGGCACTGCATAGGCAACTCTCTGTCATCGAGTGGCTACTGGAGGCGTGAAATATCATACGCATGCGCATGACTCATCGATTTGCATCGCCTTGCATCGCCTGTCGCCGGGTGCTTGGAACTACAAATAAACACGGGGATTTCGCGGTTACACTACATAAAATCCCCGCGTCTAAATAGCCCCGGCGTTGCCCCTTCGAGCTCGTTGGCGCTAATAAGCACGGGGATTTCAGACACGGGTCTATTTAGACTCGGCGATTTATAGGTGTAACCGCAAAAATCCCCGGGAAAAGCACGGGGATTTATGTAGTGTAACCACAGCTATTGATGTTTGTGGTCAGTGGGCCTTTTCCCTGATCAATTGTGGAAAAGCCACTGATTAAATGTGTTGAACACCTCAGCTTCAATAAAAGTATCCATTTTGTCAAGTAATTTCTTTCTTGTTAGTCATTTGACTTGTGCAAACATGGAGTACCGGTAGTCGAAAAGCCCTACATTGTGTAACTTGCATTTCTGGTCACCGTGGAACAATGGGCTCTGGTGACCGTATGCGTGGTCACACATGGATGATTTTTACACAAGACTTAGTAAACATCCATAAGAAAAGGATGGCACCATTTATGTTTCAGTACCTGTCACAAACTTTGTATGGCAGGCCAAGAAAGTTGGAGGAACATTTTTTTTCGACTCACCCTGTATAGTAGCTCTGAATGGAACTTTCCAATGATTTGATATTTGTTTCATCAAAATACTACCACACAAATTTTGAAAAGGTTTGTTGCATATGAAGGAAATATTCCCCAAACGTGCGTGGATATGCACCCCCTCCACTCAACATGCAGGACGTCGAAATATCTGTTTAATTTTTGGGACCTCCGTAAAAATCGAGGAATGCCTCTGTCATCCTCTTTTCCATTCTCTATTGGTATATAGGCCTAGAGAGAGCTCTGATCTCGAAGATGTGTGGGGGCAGATTTCCTTGGCATTAAAAGAGTTTTCGCAACCCCCCCCCCCCGAANGAGTTTTCGCAACCCCCGAAACGCCAACGGGAACGTCTGTCCTTTTGTTCAGTGCTCTCGTCGTGGCATCGAACAATGGGTTTGGCGTTCGCGTTGGCGTTTCGGGGGCTTTGCGAAAACACCCTATTGAGGCAAAATTTCCCCCGAAAATAGGGAGTTTTCGCAAAGCTCCCGAAATGACAACGCGACCGCCAATCCCATTGTTCGATGCCACGAAGAGATCACCGAACAATAGGATGGAGGTTCGCGTCGGCGTTTCGGGGGCTTTGCGAAAACTTCTCGCTGCTATGACCCTATTCTTATCTGTGAACTTACTATAGCACTTTCTATGATAACCATAGCCCAGCACACACTGTTTACACAACACTTCAGCAGAAAACATGAAGTCATGTTTTGAGCATGATGCAGCCTTTTGTTTTGACAGTTTTAGGGCAACATCTCTTTCTACACCATCCAATGAACACCAGTCACCTACCCGTTGAGTTAAAGTTTGGTAACTCCCACTAGAAATCGGTATTATCATTTTCCTCCTGAACAAGATGAATACAACAGACAATGGGGGCTGCCATCTTGAAACAAAAGATAATTCAATTAGACAAAAGGAAGCCACTGATTGGTCAACTACCTGTACAGTGCTGCCGTGGACTATTTTTGAACTACAGAGTAATTATAAAACAAAGACTATACCTGGCACCCAAATGCCACATTTCAAAGTCAAATAGCAAGTTAATGTGCACATTTCTTTCCCAGAACATTGTTAATTTCTCATCTGGAAACATTAATCTTTAAGAAAAATCAAAGTTCAGGTAGTTCCTTGAGATGTTTAACGAAATGAATGCTTCTGACAAATGCCCCATGGCCTGTAAATGTCTTGGAAATCTGGGCCAAGGTTCGTGATCACCGCCCGCGGGCGGTGCATTTTCGCTGGAAGTTGTACAAATATAATAGGGCCTATATATTATTGCGGATAAAAAATAAATGAAACCGCTCCTTCTCTCTCTCTGAAACGGAAGATACAACGTTTGCATTCAGATTGAGAGCGAAAAGATTTTTTTTCGCAAAGCCGCCGTAACGCCAACGCGAACGTGTATCGTTATGTTCGGTTCTCTTTTCGTGGCTTTAATCATATGCTACAATGTAATTGAGGGGCAGCAATCTGTGGTGATGAGTATATGACTGATCATCATCGATAGACATCCTGCGAAAATCCGCCATGACAGGTCAGAAGGGGTAAACAAACCTTGTGCCTAGCGCATTGTACAGACGGTAAGCACAGGAACCAACTGTACAAATGCACTAGGCCCCTTAGGCCGAGGTTAGCCCTTACGCGCTCAAACTCGCCGTTTGGCGAGCGTGGCCTGTAGGCCTACCACCCTTACAGAAATGTCAAACGTACTATAAAATAACGTTTCGCACGTCCGAATTGGCAATTCACATGTCCAAATATGCTTTTCACACGTCCAAATTGGCATTTCCATTACAAGAAGTATCATGCGGGAACCGGTCTATTCTTAGATCACTGAAGTCATTTATGGGCGTCATTCGATACCTAAAATTAGAACACAGTGGACTCGATGGACTCGTCGAAAGGCGCAGTCAGCGAGAAGGTGTGTCAACTTATGACGGCAAATTCACACACACAGTGAACGGATTTTGAAGAATAGTAAAAAATAAACATCAGTACTTAGCGGAGCTAACAATAGGTATCTGTATTTACCGTAAAGAAAATGATAGGCACACTTTAATTCCGACGAACTGGCCGCGATACCCCCTTCGCGGAACGCATCCGGCACTTGCCGAAACGGCTTACTGGAAAAAGCGGAACGGAGCGGAACAGGCGGAATCGTTCCGCCGAAGGGAGCGACCATTTGTTTGTGCAATGATGATGACTCGGCTGATTTCCCTACTCCCGCGGAGTAGGAATTATTTAGCATTGAAACTGACTCTGTGGTCGTTTCGAGCTGCTGTCGTCTGCAGCACCTTACAAAATGTATATGAATGGCGCCCCATAGCAGGCCGCTGTAGTGTATCATTTCCCAATGTACCACCAGACCTCCAACGCAGGGGGTATATCTGATATATATGGCGGATGAATAAACCAGAATACCGCACTTCTCCGGCTTCCTCCCGTTTATTCCTGATAGTGCCCAACCTGGGCCCCACAGCCGCGACATCGCCCTACACGATGATCCAGAGTTATCGGAACCAGGGTGGGGGTGGGGTATAGATTTTAGAGGATTTGTTTTGTTCCTATAAAATACATGTAGATGGTTTATTGTGCACCATTGAGTGCTAGAGCTATAACTGCATGAAAACGGAGGAGTTAACAGGGCATGCCCCTGAAGAACTCAAGGTGAGAGTATTTATTTAGGCCTAGGGCGGCCTACCCATGATTTGACAGGCGAACGCCAACAGACTCTGCGGCCAAGGTGGGATGGTTGTGGTCAGTGTGGGTGGTAGGCCTTAAGTGGGAGAATGGGTCAGTTGGTGAGAGGATGCATTGTCGTATGGCCAATGCATCCTCTCACAGAGTGATGATGTCTTTATCCCCTCTGTTTGGAATAGGCATAGGCCTAGACCATGTAGAGCAACATGTGGCCCACGAAAAAAACACACAACATCAACCGACTGGAAGCCGTAAAATAAGAGTAGGCCTAGGCCTAGGGGCCCAGGTCATGATGTTCTTCTTCACCGCAGGCACTAATCTTCTGTCACTTTCTCTCCCTTACGAAAAAGTCCCATATGTGATTTGTTTTCACATATGTGAAATGACTATTCCCATATGTGAAACGGCTCTTCACATATGTAAAAACCTTTGCATTATGTGAATTTTATTTTCCCACATGTGATTTTCAGATTCCCATATGTTAATATTCATTTACCACATGTGAAATTTCCATGGGATTATTTCACACGTGGGAATTTTTTTTCACATGTGGGAATTTCTTTTTTACTTACGAAATTTACCACATGTGATTTTTCTACATGTGTTATTTTTATTTTCACACATGGGAATTTTAAAATTACCATGTGTGATTTTTTTTTCACACATAGTACTTCTGTTTTCTCAAGAAAATCACACATGTGATTTTCTTCACACATGGGATTTAAGTGAAATGAATCATTAATGGAGTGACTTTTGAAAATGAAAATAACAAGCAATATATGACAAACTTTCCTTATAAGTGTGTTGGTTATAACCTACAGGCAGAGAGGTAAGCAGGTAGACGGGTTTGTTTTATTTACAAGGTCAAACATGAAGCTTTTACCGGCGGGCAACTGGGGGGATGGCAATTATGTTATAATTTGCAAATATTTAATAAACAACGCCATTTTTTCATGAAAACAAATGCATAAGAAAATTACTTAACTACCATTTGAAATATGAGACAAAAAATTGAAGTTGTGAATGTTCATGTTTCAGAATTGTCAAGGCGATAGTTTTATAACATTGGTTTTGTCTGTACCAAAGAAGAGATACTTTTCTACTCGTTGATATTCCCCAACCATCTGGAACTGTTAAAGCTTCTCAGCCTATTGGCTAAGATTAAAGCTGTAAGGCTGCACCTCATGGTGGCCTTTTCCTTCTACATCTGACACAAGTCAGGTGATGAAGAAAATAGCGAAAAACGGTGAACTAAGATTATGACCAATATTGGATTTACATGTAGGATTCACATATGGGATTTCAACAAAAATCCCATATGGGAATTTTTCACACATGGGAAAAAAGCGGCAAATTTCACACATGGCCTTATTTTCACATATGTGAAATAATTCCCACATGTGAAAAAAGAAATAACACATGGGAATTTTTCGTAAGGG
>NMRB01001719.1:71711-87598 GCA_002633025.1 Notospermus geniculatus | reverse complement strand
AGCCGTACAATGAGCAACTTCATCCCCTTGGTGCCAAACGAACGCCTATGAGCTACAAACCCCAAAATCGCCTACACTATAAAAATATCAGCAGCGATCCTCAAAGGCCTTCGTCGTTAACTGCCGCCTGTCGGCGGTTCCGGGATCCTTGCGTCTAGATCTATGCTGCGCAAGGCCTTATGCATGCACCCCGGCCAATGTCACAACTCATCGGTTATCATTGGCAAAGCAGTAGCTTATCACAACGGCGGATTGTACCCACTGGCCTCATTCGGAACGACCTGAGGCGAACTGCTTATCTGTCACTGGGCGGCGCATTTCACCTCGGACACAAGTCCAAGGCAGCCATGTTGTTTATCATCAAACCCACGTGACCGCCGTGGGACTATTTTCGCCGAATTTTGGCCCGTTAAGATGTTCAACCCTACTTGCTCGATAAATTGAGGCATATTACATTATAAACTTACCTGTACCTCACCCAATCTGCCAATTATTGATCAATAACGCAACGTTTTCGTGTGACCTATTTTGTTCATGCGCAGGTCTGATGAGGCGAACCGAATTATTACCTGCAGAAACGAACGGCAATCGTTGCGCGTTCAAGATGGCTGCCTTGGAATTGTGTCCGAGGGGAAATGCGAGTGTACGGAAATTGCCGAGCAGTTGCCTTCGGAAGTTCCGAATGCCACTGGCCTATCATTAGTTGCAGTTTTTTTCCGGTCGGAGACTTGCGCTACAACAAACAGTTGGCACGTCGGACAAACTGCAAAACAGAGGACCCGCTAAGACGTGCAAATTTAGTTCTCTGTCCTAACTCCAGATGGCTATCGGACATGTAACTGCGTGGGTCAGCCAAGGTTATTGTGGAATTGGTCCGCGATGAATTGCCAATAAAAAATGATTTGGAAAACACGTGTGTGACGGAATAATCATGCTGCCAACCATCCGCGACTCCAGGTCTCAAATACAGTGCATTTGGGGATGGGACAGCAAGATTAGGTACGAGGGTGATTTCGTTCCACCTGCACCGCATTTTCCAGATGGTAAGCCTGCCGAAATAGTCGCCCCGGATAGTTTACAGCATCATGGCGTTGCTGTAACAACAATGGGTTCACGGTCACATGGGATGAACAAGGGTACACAAGTCAGACATGCTGTGCTGGGTTTTTTTATTTCATTTACATGTATTACAACACGTAATTTTTTGTCGTAGGTCAAAGATAAGCGACAAAAATCGGGCCAAGGTGACGTAAAAAAGTGGCGAACCGCGATCACCTGACGTTAGGCCTCTTATAGAAAGTCAATAA
The DNA here is from genome assembly GCA_002633025.1 of Notospermus geniculatus. Classification (NCBI taxonomy): domain Eukaryota; kingdom Metazoa; phylum Nemertea; class Pilidiophora; order Heteronemertea; family Lineidae; genus Notospermus; species Notospermus geniculatus. The sequence goes on along the minus strand of NMRB01001719.1, from coordinate 86,291 downwards.
AAGATATTACAAATCGTTAAAAAAAAAATCCCCCAAAAAACCAGGCTATCACGCACTCAGACAGTGTGTGTGTGCGAGTGTATGGGGAGGCGCGGTTTTTGCCAGATTGCGGTACTGAACGCCAACAAAATGCTCGATTTTGCCATATTTGCGGTGACATTTTTTGTTGCCTTGATTGCACTTGTTACATATTTGTATCCAGTAAGTAGTCTGCCTGTAAAACTCGTGTGCCTGTGAACTGATCGCGTGAAATTCAAAGCTTTTAGGCCCGTATGCACGAAAGAAGATCATATCAAGGCCCGAGTACGATTTCATTGAGTCGGTCTCAAATTTTGAGTCATGACTGGTACGCACCACAGAAGATCAGGATCAGTTTCATTGATCTGGCTCAGTTGATCTGAGCTACTTGTGCGTGTAATTGCAATAATAACTGGTTTGATTCCACTGTGCTGAGATGATCACGGTAGATAAAAATCGCACAGGCCAACCCCAGACTGGATTGTTGCGATCAGATGATGGAGCATACTGATATTCGACAATTACGTCCAGAATCCACAAAGCATTGTCGTTGGTAAACCTGTAGACCATTTTTAGCTCAGCTGACCAGAGGTCAGCAGAGCTAGTCAAATAGCTATTCAGCGGCGTCAGTCTGTCAGTCCTGCAGTCACTCCATCTGCCCGACGTTTTTTAACCATAATAGTTAGAGACTCCAAATTTCCTCTGGAGGTAGCCCTGTGTGAACCCACCTCGGAAACAAAAAATGAGCGCGATTTGACCTCTATTAGGCTCTCCAGGGGGCGTTTCGCGTAAAATGAAATATCGTGATATCTCAGCCCCTTGTGGACAAAATGTGATGGAATAGATTGGTTGATATTTTCTACATCAGGTCAAAGGGAAGTAAATGTCAGATTTGTCCACCAGGGGGCGCTATTCAACAAAAATAACTGGGGTATTTGAATTTCCCGCACTTTAGTTTCTGACGTCATCACTATTGGGAGTTCTGCATTCAGAAACTCAACCAAACTCGTCCCCAGTGGGTTTACGTTCCTACATGTATCAAACCTAGGTATCAAATGTCAGCTCAGCACCAGGCCCATGGGCCTCTTGTCTGAATTTCTCATCGCCAGCACCAACCCCAAGGAATTATTCTGAGGAGAAATTCAAAAAAACGGTACAGGTTTGCCAAGAACATTGATTTGTGAATTCTGGGGTAGGGTTGGTTCATACTCCGTCCGGATTTTACGCTGACTATGATCAATTTCAATGTGTGTGCACATTCACGCCTTGGAAACCTGCGATCAGTTATCATGCCCTTGACGGTCCGCGAGGTTGAACAAGAGACTGCTCCATCGTCTGATCGCAGCAATCCATTCTCCGCAATCAACAGATTGTTGCTGAAGCCGGTGTAACGTTAATGAATGTACCCTGTTAACCAGAGTCCGGCGGACTGGGAATGACGGCCGAAGGCCGTCATTCCCAGTCCTCCGGACTATGAATTATACGGACACTCTGTAACGTTACAACAGTAGTGTCAACGGTTGTCCGCCCGTAAATCACCGTCCGACCATTGTTCAGGTCTGATAGGCCTTTGGCCTATTGTGAGTCACAGCGAAGGCAAGTCAATAGATTTGGAATAAGGGGCAAATAAAATCGTGGTCCGAGCAGATCGCCCCAATAGCCTAGCTCACTAACAGTCACTCGTTCTCTCCTTTCAGATCACAGGTTCACCAGTTGCAGGTTCGAATCCCACAGCAAACCTTTACTCTTTCTTCGTTAATAAATCATTTGCTCCGACATTTCAGGTATATCATAATCTTTAGGCACCACTCTGTTATGGTGATCGTCTTCCTGTTGGTCAAATTTTGTAGACATATTTTTTTTAAAATTTTCTCAACTTCACGACGATGCGGAGAAGTATTTTTTAAAAAAAATTAAGCCTAATTACCAATTCAAACTTCAGGAATGGCCATGTTTTCCGTATATCATGTAAATTTTTGCTGAATTCATCGTTCGTTGGGGGGGGGGGTCTGGATGCCTCTAATTTTAATCAATACGTACTGTGTTAAGGCCTAATAGCCTATATAAATTGAAATAATTCAAATAAAACGTGTGGAGATGTAGTTCAAGCTTCTAATTAGTTTTCTCCTGAAATCCTGAGAAGACTTGCACTTTAGAAGTGTTTGACCTTGACCTTGACCTCTGACCGTCCAGGTCATTGCGTAATGACTTGGACGGTCAGAGGTCAAGGTCAACTGTCCAGGTCATTGCGTAATCTGAAAGCTCATCCGTGATAACCTTGGTGTAGGTGAAGGTTTTAGGCTTCCACCATCACCAGGTTCTGACTTATCTCATGTTATCTGTGACGGTTGACTGTGACCTTGACCTTTGACCTTGAGAAGTCTTGCGCAACTGGAACAGGATCCTTGATTAAACCTATAGGGGATGGTTAATTCAGGCTTCTAATTAGTTTTCTCCTGAAATTCCGAGCAGATTTGCATTTTAGAACTGTCTCCCTTGATCTTGACCCCTGACCTTCAAGGTCATTGCGTAATCTGAAAGCTCATCCTTGATAACCTAGGTGTAGGTGAAGGTTTTAGGCTTCTACCATCACCAGATTCTGATTTATCACATGTTATCAAATTTGAATATCAAATCTCGCCATGATGTCAGCAAATATCATGTGACCGAGCAGGTGCAAACTGAAAATTTCAGTTGCAATAACATCCTTGGATGAGCTATGATGTTGTAATACCAGTTTCAAGTCGCATACTGTGGTAGATCTCCCGATATGTCAAAATATCAAATTTGATATATCAATATCATTATGATGCTCACCCTGGAGAATAAATGCCAGTATCTTGCCGAGGGCCAAAAACATAGGGAAGGAACTTGTTACTAGTGCTCTACCTGGCCTCGGAGACGAGTTATTCAAGAAACAAAAGTGTGACAGACAAAATTTCAACTTTTGATATATCAATTTCACCATGAACCAGGTATCGGAGACCTGAAATTTTCATTCCATCTTGTAGCTCAGGTCATGTTACCTAGGGGTAGGTCACATCCAGGTCTGTAGCTCTTGCAGGGACAAAGTTACAGTTGTGGCAGACTGAACAGACAGACGGACAGATACACAGACGGACACCATGACCAACACATTATGGTTTCCGATACTAGAATCCGAAACCATAACAAGGTAAAGTTCAGCCGTGGGAATTCGATTTTGCATACTTGGATGAATCTGAACGGTACACGCAGTTCGGACATTCAGTGACAGCTCTAGGCATAAATCCCAGTCCTCCCCGGACAGCCATTTACAGCAAGCGGTTATAATTATCTGTCCGCCGGACAATGGTTTACACCACCAAATTGTTACTGAGCGTCCGGCGGACGATCGATGACGGGTACACTCGTTTACGTTGCACCGGTGATCCACTGTTGCGATTTTGGCTTGAGACGGGGTTGCGTTCCCTTGCGGTTACCTTATAAGGACTTCCGATTGCCATATAAGGCGATCGCAAGGGACCGCAACCCCGTCTCAAGCCCAAATCGCGACAGTGGATTCGCCGTTTAAAGCCCAGTTTATACTTCGACGCACGGCCATCGCCGGCGACCGACGCGCTATCTTGCGTTCGACGCCGACCCCCGTCGTGCGATTTGGTCGGCGTCCGATCGCGAGGCTGTTATTACTTGAGTCATTTCATAACGGGTCGCCGTCGCCGAAGTACGCTGGACTATGAATCAATTCCGCGAAGTCGGCGTCCAGATTTGATCGGGCGTCGGACGCCGATGGTCTTGCGTCGAAGTATAAACTAGGCTTAACTCTCCGCGTTAATGCAACTGGCAATTTTAATGCAACTGGCAATTTTCCGATGACTGGTGATTTGTTTGGAGTGCATCAAAAGCATTGATGTTGATTTCAGAGCCGCAGCAAACCAACAACAGTCCCAGGGCTTGAACCTGTTGATCCGAGGTAGGTTGGCACAGGTGTGACAGGAATCAGCGTCCTAGGAATGCAGATCCTCCAAACAATAGCCCGCTATTGTAAGGTTATATTCGAATAGCGATGGTCTCTCTAGCCATATATTCTAATCCCTCGCTGAACAATAAGATCGGACTTTGATTCCAGGGGAACGTGGATTCCTTTCACACCTGACTTTTTCAAACTTGATACAATTCAGTTGAATGTAATTTTGTAAAGTTCATTGAATAGATATGATATCTGACCTGTGCCGGATAGGCCTACGTGTGACAATGTAGTGTATAATAAGTTTGTGGTTTATATTTCGGTTTATGTCCTATGGTCACTCGTTGCCTTGCTGTTCGGTACACAAGTAAAAAAGGTCGAGTTCAGTGGGGTAATTACCTAGCATCTGGTGTTAAGACCTGAGGGGGTGATGGATTTAAGGGTCCACATCCACCGTAACTCTGTTTTGAGGAGGGTCGTCTCATCCGGACATGTCTCCAGTATGGTGAACATCAGGTCCTTGACAGAATGTCCTGGCAGCTTGAAGTGGGCATAGAGTATTGAGCAGTCACGATCATCCTCTTTCCCTAACCTGATATTGGACTTGTGGCTGTTCATCCTTTTACGGAAACACAATGGTCTGTCCAACGTACTGGTTGATGGTGGTGCATCTGGTACAGGTGATGCAGTAGACAACATTTTTGCTATCACAATCTGCCGTGGCATTTTCTCTGTGAAGGCCTATTAGAGGAGATCTATTATACCTGGAGCTAACAAAGATTTAATGCACATCTCAAGTACAAAAAACTTTTTTGGGTTTGGGGGTTAGTTTCTATCCCACTGACCACAAAAACCCAATTCTTAAGTTCCGCAAATGGTGCGTTTAGGAGATACAGCCGTTTGAACTTTGGGTACTGGCTTTGTCATTGGACCAAAATCAGAGCATTTGTACAGGGGCTTGGATACTGATGTACAGCTAACTTTTAAATGGGTGGCTTGAGACCCCATAAATGTATTGCCAATAGATAGAAACATGGGCCCATAGAATCAGATTAGCATATTCTTATTTGTTTTTATTTGCTATAGAATGAGAAATTCAATAAACAGTAATTTATCAATTTAAAATGGCCGCCGGGCCAGAATTCTGAAAAAGATGTAAAACCATCATTTCCAATAAGATAAAATACGTAAGAATATGTTTTCCTGTCTCAGTGGACCCATGTTTCTATCTATTGGCAATACATTTATAGGGTCCCAAGCCACCCATTTAAAAGTTAGCTGTACATCAGATTCCAAGCCCCTGTACATTGATGCTCTGATTTTGCTCCAATGATAAAGTCAGCACCCAAAATTCAAACGGCTCTATCTTCTAAACGCACCATTTGCGGAACTTAAGAATTGGGTTTTTGTGGTCAGTGGGATAGAAACTAACCCTCAAACCCAAAAAAGTTTTTGTACTTGAGATGTGCATTAAATCTTTGTTAGCTCCTAGACTAATAGTTGTGTTGGCCTAGTTTTCAATGCGATGCGCTATGTTCCTAACGAGCCACCGTAGGTACGCGCATGCGCTTTAGATTCGGAGTTTATTCGGCTGTGGTATCCGAGCTTACTAGATCTGCACTTATTAGAACCAGACTTATTAAACACGGACATTCTGTAATGGAAGCAGAATAAGCCCGGACAACAAAAATACCGGCTTTTTCTGTAATGGAAGCGCAGCTAGTGCCTTTGGCATATTTTTCTTCCTCCACTGACCGCACTCGCTGTGGAGAGTTCCACAAGGGTAATTTGCGGTCGGAATGTGACTAGATTATCATGCGTATGTAAACGCTACCCAAAAACTTGGAACACATCCGGTCCAGAATGCGGGTCAATCGGATTGAATCCGATCGAATCTGAATGTGGTTTTTTGGCTTTTGCTTGGTAGCCGTTAATATATAAACGGCCCTATTGACCCCCCAGTAAAATATAACAAGTGTTGATTTGCCCTAGAACTTCAGATATCTGATCAACTTGGGCACTCCGATAAAGCCTATGAAATGTTTGAAAGCATTATTCCACATGCCAAGAAAGCCAAAAATTCCCAGTGAATCCTGCTACTTGTACGTAGCCTACTTCATTCTAGCAATGTCCTTTATTTCTGGTTAAGCTTCATGACAAGTATGGCGGTATTGCCTCGTTCTGGATGGGACAAGAGCTTGTGATCAGCATTGCCAAACCTGATTTGTTCCAACAACATCAGGGGATCTTTGACAGGCCACGTAAGGAATAACATGCTTTAATTCAGTCTTACACTCTTAGCAAAAAAGGTTCCAAGAGGGTCCTTTGGCCTGTCACTATAACCTTCTGCTACTAAAAGGTTCTATCTGGAACCCTAAGGAACCTTAAAGCGAATCGAAAGCGAAAAAATTTGATTTAGAAATAGAATTTGAAAGGGGACGAATTTTCAGGAAAAATGTAAACAAACTTCTCCAGNGTTGCACGAAGAAAGCGAAGGAAGGCCCAGGAAGGCCAAGTATTCTATTTTACTGACAAAATGAGGAAGGGGTTAATAAGGCAAATTGCATTATGTAGCCTACCGATGCAAAGACATGTGTAAATGATGAATGTACAAAAATTCATGAGTTCACGGTCACTAGCGCCATCTATTGCATAGTGGAACTACTGTAAGTAGCCAAATAGCAGGCTGCCTGTAGAGCCCCTTTAAAAAGTTGTCGATCGGCGACCTCCTCGTTTCGTTCACAGCGCCATCTAGCGTCTTTTCTTTTCAACATCCTCGTTTCTCAACGTCCGCGTTCCAAACTTTTAGTTGACGATCAGCTAAAAAAGTTGTCGATCGGCGACCTCCTAGTCTCGCATTCACAGCGCCATCTAGTGTCTTTTCTTTTCAACGTCCTCGTTTCTCAACGTCCGCGTTCCTAAGTTTTAGTTGACGATCAACTAAAAAAGTTGTCGACTGCCGACGTCCTTGTTCTGCATTAAAAGACAGCGGCAGAGCATTATTGTGTTTGTTTTTCGACCTTCTCGTTCTACGACCTCCTTGTTCGTCGTACAAAGAATTAAACTGACGCATTTTATTCTTGTTTTGCGTTTTTATTTCCGTTTCTACAAAATAATATCTGCGTTTCGCAACGTCCTATTTTTGCACATATAACCGCCCATACGATTCGCTTTAAGCTGTTAAAACCATTTAGAGAAATTAAGGAGTGCACCTGATTTACCCTCCTCAGTTGATTTGCCACTCATATCTGTGAGGTTTGAAACAAACAAAATGATTTAAAGCAGCTGGACGTCCAAGTTGTAAACACGATATTCACTAGTCTCGGTCACCCAGCCGAATCTGAGGATCGAACGTTTGTGTCGCAGTACCTGCGGAACGAAACGGTTGGCTGCGCGAGATTAGATATTCACTTCAGTACACATCACCGATAATAGGTGGCAGCACAGCGTGGATAGAGAACCAGTGAGTGGTTGAGTTAGACTAGTACCTGGTCCTACCGATGGTGTCGCTTTTGAATGGTAGGACCAGTCGTGGCCGCCATTTGTGGAGGAATTCTGACAGTGACGTCACTTGAAAATTTTATGTAAATTATGTAAATTTATTCAATTCTCAATACGGCTGACGTACCAGAATGCAGATAGAAGGTGACCGACTTTTGACCCAGGAAATTCACCAATCACGCCGGGGGTTTTCCATGTTAAAAATAGAAAATCTATCGACATAATAGTTCACATACTTACCACCTGCGCCAGCACCGACCAATCAGAGGCACGAAGGCGGTAGGCACGCCCGGTCCTAACATATGCAAAAGCCCGATGTAAAATAGTTAGGATCGGGTACCAGTCTATGGTTGAGTGAGTTGCATTGGACCGGGCACCAGTCTAACGATCACGGGGCGCTACTGGTGCTGCCACCTTCACGAAGGAATAAAACTAGTTTGCCGACCACTGTTTGTAAACAAACTGGTTTGAACTTGGACGTCGAACTCCTTTAAGCATCGAACACGAAAAAGAAATCGACTACCAATGAAAATAAAGGCGTGATGGTTCTCTCGCAGGGAGAGGCAAAGAACCCTAAGGGGTTCTTTGCCTCTCCCTGTGGGAGAACCCTCACTGAGGGGTTCTTTGTAGCACCCTCAAAATTCAATTGCAGATTTCTCAACGACGCTCGATGCAAAAGTGCATTTATTTCATTAGACCTCGTGAATAAAGATATGACATCAGCTGGAGAACGGTGTATCGGTTGTATTCTCACGCATTCACAGATTTCGTGATGTGCATTTCAGCACCCTGGGGTTCTTTAGGGTTCTAGGCCTAGATAGAAACTTTTAGTAGCAGAAGGTTCTATGACAGGCCAATGAACCCTCTTGGAACCTTTTTTGCTAAGAGTGTACCTTTTTGTGTTTGCAAAGTACTACACTACCGGTAATGTTTACCTCATTGTTCAGACAGGGTGGCAGCAGATGGATAAGTTGAGTCTGCTAGCAAACTTGCCACTACAAAACATGACAAGTAAGAAGATGAAAGTGATGAAGAACCAGTGTTCTAGCAGAAATTTTCCCAAACACTGGGGGGAGATGGGCCCTGTATTTTCAAACAGGGTGGGAGTGAAATTCAAACTGGTGTGTAATAGAAAATGCATTGCAAGTTACATTTTCAAACAGGGTTGTACAAATTTGAACAGGGTGGTAAAATGACCCCTGAATTATGAACAGGGTGGTACCGCCCTGTGAAACTGGACTGGCTAGAACACTGAGAACGATTTGTGAGGTGTTCACACTGTAGTCTGGTTCGAATGCCCAGTGACAGATGGCACTGAGACACAGTCATCGAGATGTCCTCCACGTTTTTAGCTGGTGCAGCGTCGGGGTCGTCCGTCGTCGTCGTCCGTCGTTTTGTCCGTTAGCAGGGCACGTTTCGTAACCGCTGGAGCTATTGATCTGAAACTCGGCAAATATATACCCCTAGGTCAGGTGACCTATGACACGAAGTTTCGGTCCGATTCGATTCTTAGCTTGGCCACCAGGTGGCGGAAGCCAAAAAGTGCAATAACTCCTGAACTAATGACTGGATCACCTCCAAATTTTTGTCATATGTGTATCTAATAAGGATACATTACATATGTAATGGGTTTTTGATTTGGCGTACTTTTCAAGGTCACAGAGGTCAAAGTTCAAAATTTTGTCATTTGGTGGCACGTTTCGTAACTTCTTGGGCTATTGACTAGAAACTTGGTACATGTACGTATATACCCCTATAGGCTATCAGATGACCTATGACACCATGTTTCGGTCCGATTCGATTCTTGGCCAAAAGCAAAGTTCAAAGATCAAGTAACTCCTGAACTGTTTGTTAACTGGATTGTCTCCAAATTTTTATCATAGGTGCATCTAATGAGGCTACATGACATGTAAAGGGTTTTTGATTTGACTCCTTTTCAAGGTCACAGTGGTAAGTTCTAAATTTTGCCATTTTGGTGGCATGTTTCGTCGTGGCTATTGACCAATATCTTCTAACCGGGTGTGATCAACCTATCTAGGTACCCTCTATGTATACAGCAAATTTTTGCCCAATTGGAATGCAAATAATGGTTACCAGGCAGCAATCTTGGAAAATGGACTTTGGCACAAATGTCATAAATTCTCAAGCCAGAATGTTTTGACCTTGAAATTTTGACGATAGTCGCATTACCCTGGAACTCGAAGGCTTGCGCGGAACATTTCGATTTAACATTTGTCATTTGTTCTTCTGGTACGTTCAGCCAAGTGAGCACATGGTCCATGGACCATTTCATTAACTAGATTACTCTTTACCTTACAGCATGTCTTTTCAAGCTGTTTGAGCCACTGTTTGGACCAATGTCGATTCAGTATGCAAATAAAGCTGATGGTCGGATGAGGCGGAGCACGTATGATAAGTGCTACAGCTATGACGCCATAAGGATCCTCTATCCAAAAATCAATGAGGTGGGTATTGAACTCTGTCTCAATCATCCTCAAGTTATACCTCCCTGCTATCACTGAATTTCGACAACTCCCAAAGCTGTACTAGAAAACATACAAAGCTGTTGGTGATGTGATACCTCAATGACTTCCCACATGATTCAAAAGGGATAGACCATTCCTTCCTGCTGATGTTTTCCACTGGCTATGACCATAAAGGAATCAACCATAAAGGTTCAACTTACAAATTTAGCATTTTATAAATGTGGACAATATCCCTTTAAACCTCAACAGATTTGCATTTTACCTATTCCATATGATAGGCAAGACCCTTCTGCACGTTCACTGCAAATTTTGTTGAATTCCGACTAGTTGATCTTATGATACAAAAGGACTGAATTAATGAGAACCCCACGAACGATGTGAGCGCAGGGTCATCTGTGTACATTTGAATAGGATGACGTACATTGCACATGGAGCACAAATTGTCCTGAAAATCGCTCTGTTATCCTCAGAAATTGAATTCAAAGCATCAAGTTGACAGATTCATGTACCTCTTCACCACAAAAAAAAGTTGAAGCTCGTGCCCATTACGTCTAAGCAAAATTCAGGCAGTGAGAGACATCTGGTGGCAACACATGAAGTGTATCCCTCAGTAAGTTCATCGTTCGCAGTTAAACCTTTATGGTTGATTCCTTTATGCTATGACTGCATTACATCTTCATCATCTGAAAAAAACTAACCTGTCTATTGCAGTTAGCAGAGGAGCTGGTAAAGAAGTGGTCGACACTGGTGAATGAAGAGCACATTCCTGTATCGGAGAACATGCTCGCGTTTGCTCTAAAATCCCACTGCAGATCGTCCTTTGGGGAATGTTTCAGTGATAATAAGAAAGTCCTGGCACTGAGATCGGCATATATGTTCGTAGGTAGCTTTTTTGATAACCACTGGAGATACACAACCTTTCAAGAGACAAGCAAACCCTACTAAAAATATCTCTTGGGTGCTCTAGGGTGTTCTAGGGTATTCTTGGGTGTTCTTGGGTAGACTGTTCCAAAGTACCCATTGACTGAAGGGTGTTCTACAGGGTGGGCCAGAGAAAGTGTCCCGCGAACAATAGCATTTTTATTGTTTCCCTATTGTTCGAGGGACACTTTCTCTGGCCCACCCTGTGTATCTTTAGAGTGTCCTATGGTACCGTACCTCTAGTAGGGTGTCCGGGTACTCCACTGACACCCCAAAACACCTTAGAACACCCTTTAACCCTTTCGGTCCTACATGTAACAATAAGTAAAAAGGGTCCATGAATTTCTGATGTCCCGACAAAAACGCGCCTAGCTCCCAAAATATGCAACCAAAACTGGTGACAAGACACTCATTCTGGAGGCAACTTAATGGGCCACGATCTCATGCAGGTTTGCTTCTTCCAAAATGTCTGTGTGAGAAACAGGCCAGTGCCGAAGATGCAAGTTGTGAGGAAATACTCGCATTCGGCCTACGTTTTCGTCAGGTTGCCAATCTTTAAGCATCGAAAAAGTTCTCTGTCGCAAAGTTACTGTGATCACCTTTTATCCATCCTGGCCACCTTCCGACCACTTTTGAAGAAAAAATCTTTCTTGCTTAATCAATGGGTTTGGAACAGTCTACCCAAGAACACCCAAGAATACCCTAGAACATCCAAGAACACCCTAGAGCACCCAAGAGAGATTTTTTAGTAGGGATTAATTGTTGCTCGAACCCTAAACCTCNATACCCACAGGTATTCTGCATGCTATGCTATAACATCGTGAAATAAGAAATAAACGGGTTTCCAAGGTGAAGGTCATCACGCCCTTCTTCCAGACTCGAACCCACGGACTCTCGCATAAGGCATCAACCGCCAGCACTAAGGGACAAACGCCTCAAACCACTAGGCTAAATCCCTATCTTCAAAAAAGATACAGTGAAACCCCTATAAGTGGACCACCCGTGGAACCGGGTCAAACTGGTCCACATAGAGGGGTGGTCCACATAAAGGGGGTTGGCATTTTCGAAATATTGGAGTCCTACGGTGACACTACCACTTTCACCACATATGGATCCCATGTTGATGTTTAATTACCACTTCGATGTGAGTGAATCATTCAATGTTGATTAGCTTGACTGAGTTTTTGTCTAGCTTACACTAAAGGTGTTAATTGTTTGTTTGTTCCTGGGACCAACAAAAAGCCTATGGTGTGAAATCTAGCTTTTCCATGTGTTTGGTGTAACCATGGACCACGCGAATACCTAGATTTTGCATTTGAATTACAAGCAAAATTGTCGTCGTTTCAATGGACTATTCAACATGCGGATGCAACTTGGATGTTAGTCGGTCAAGCTTCTCACTTCCGGCGCAGTGCGGTAGAATTCACCGCTGTATCGCTGCGCAAGATGGCGCCCATAATACAGTCGAGATATGTACGGAGGCCCGTCGGAAATTGCCGAAGTACATACGAAGATGACGTCGATTGGTATTCTTGGGTGTTCTTGGGTAGACTGTTCCAAAATACCCATTGACTGAAGGGTGTTCTAGAGTATCCGCTTCAGAGTGTCCTATGATATCTCTAGTAGGGTGTCCGGGTACTCCAGAGATACCCCAAAACACCTTAGAACACCCTTTAATCAATGGGTATTTTGGAACAGTCCACCCAAGAACACCCAAGAATACCCTAGAGCACCCAAGAGATATTTTTTTAGTACGGGTTGTTGCTCTAACCCTAACCCTCAATATTCATGATTTCCCTTCAATATTTTTCCTCTTGGGTTGGGGGGGGGCACCTGAGATACCCACAGATATTCTGCATATAGATGCTATTTTTAACATCATTGCAAATGTACACACCACTGATCATGTTTCACAGGTGTGGCTGGAGATGGAACGTCGATTGACCAGTCCTAATGTCGATGCCGAGACTGAAAAGCGATTTGATGAACGTACGTACTGCCCTACCTTCATTCTGATCAATCCAATGTTGGGATCTAGTTGGAAAATGGATATTCAGACTGTATCTGCACTCAGTGGATATGGTTTGTTGGTTTTACTCAGCCCGAAGAACCCCGAGGCTACTGGTGGTTTTTACGTGTTCCTCGTGAACAGCCGCACAGACTGCTGCTGTGCCATAATGGGTAGGATGCCCAAGTTGACCAACACATAAGTTGATGATTTCGTTTTGTTGGTGCTTTCAGAGAGGCAAGTGCTGTTTGACATTTGTGATGACTTCATCAAAAATCGTCGTAAGAATCCTCCACCTCCAGATGAATACTTGCTGATAGATGTTTTATTAGAATCTGACATATCGGATGAACAGCTCCATGCTGATGTTGTGACGTTTCTCGTTGGTGGATTTCACACAACTGGGAACTGTAAGTTGATATTATTCATATTGAGATGTACAGTCATGGACATTAGTTTATCTACACCTGATACATTGAAATACACCTGATACATTGAATATTTCAAATACTACTGGGCCCGTTTTAACGTGGTTCGTTCCACATGAAAGTACATCTTGTTGGTCATATTTCTGCATCAAAATAGGAGCTGTCAGCGAGTTGACCAATAGGTGTCACTAAGGCCCAATTCAATGCATAGCACAGTGAGCCTGAAATGGGTTTAAGAGCAAAAAAATTGCCCACAAATCAAACCTGTACCATCTGTTAGAGTATGGTCTGGGGAGTGTTTTGATGCAAAAAGGAAAAAAATCTGTTGGGAATTTTTTGAGAAAATCGCATTTTTCTGAAATTTCAATGTCAGAATTCAAGAAATGGATAAAAAAGTGTTAACGCACATTTTTTAAACTTCAAAATCAACTGTGTTCATTTGCAAATGATACTAGGAAAGCTCTGATATAAAGACAGTAAAAATTTCACTGTTTTTTTTTGAGAAAATAGTTTTTTTCTTAAATTTCAATGGAATTTGAGAACTTGGATAAAAAAGGGTTAACACACATTTGATTGTGGTGCTGGGAGAGCACCAAAGCAAAGACAATAAGGAATTGTGCATAGATGTCAATGTGCATCGCAATCCTAACAATGTTAGGATTGGGGTTGACCCCCTCACCGTCCTTATCCTAATGTAGGAACATTGACAATCGACAATTGACCATTGACCAAAATTTGAAACAAAATGAAACATCGACCAAAAACAATCTTAATAAGACCCAGACTCCCTCCCCCTCTTCCTAATACTGCTGAGATTACAACGCACATTGATTTCTATGCACAGTCCCTATCGATGTAACAGATTTTTGTTCCAGCATCTAGGCCCCTAACCATTTTATGCTTTGAGTAGTTATGACATACACTACATTTGTTCATCACGAGTAACGATCTTAGACATGACTTGAGTTCTATTCGTTTACTGATTGCCTGCGCTTCAGTCCATAGATTTTGTTCGTGTTGTCCTTCACCAGACATGCCAGATGCCTGGTCCAATTTCTGGTAAAATCGGCGTGGACCGCCTGAAAGGCTTGTTCCGTGAACCTTGAAAGACCACACTTGTTTTGTTCACAAAAGTCAACTAAATGGGCATGGACAATATGAAATTTGGGAGTTAATCCAATCCCAAGCATCATGCACGCATCACAAAAGTTTTTGACATCCTCCTGCCATCCATCTCAGATTCGATGAAAAACAGGAATCTACCATTTTACT
>NMRB01001719.1:14485-39039 GCA_002633025.1 Notospermus geniculatus | reverse complement strand
GACTTGGAATGACGTGCATGAAGCCGAGATCGCTGTTGTCGGTTCGATCATTGTGATTTTTTTCCAATATATATCGTCATATTTTGAACCCACTCATGTCGTTTTGATGAAAAATAATTTCAGTTATTGTTTGATAGTACTCTAAAATACCACTCACGTATGATTTCATAAGGCGATTGTCTATGATCATTGGGATTTTATGCGATGATCATAGGTATATTTCATCTCGATTCACTTTGTGCAAGCACACGACATTTCCCATGATTCCTCATTCCATGAACAAAAGAGCATCCAACATGTCAAAGTAACTGGCGCGGGAAATTTAAATAGTGCTGTTTTCTATTTTGTCACCTAGCGCCCCCTGGAGAACAAATTTGGAATTAATTTCCATAGCACTTGGTGTACCAAAAATTAAGCTTCATACCCTATCAATTTCAGCTTGATATATTGCCTCTGGACCGAGTTATTGGGGTTTTCCATTTTACGGAAAATGCCCCCTGGAGAGCAGAATGTAGGTCAGATCGCAAAAATGTTTGGTCCTGTTTCGAGTCCTTCCTAGGGCCTACCCCTCCACCAGCTTTCATGACCCTCGGCCTTGCGGTTGCGAAACGTGCCAGTTTAACGGACGCTCCACAGACAGACAGACACACACACACACACACACACATCCGGACGCCACTCAGTATACATATGACTAGCTCCGCTGACCTTTGGTCAGCTGAGCTAAAAAGTAATCCTTCTTCCTGAAATAAGCAAAAAAGCAGATTCGAAAGTTAGGCAAGGAGTGAAGCGAGCTGGATCCTACCTGGTTGATACCTTTTTTTGTTACGTTTACTACCAAAACAGACATCCAGCTGCCAAATATCCCAACGGCGAAGGCGTAAGAGAGGACGATAAGAAAATAATGAGGTTTCCTGAAAGAGATTGAGTTGAATACTAAAGCTAGCAGCACACGTCACCACTTTCATTGCTCGTAGGCGTACAGGCAATTTTTGTGGCGGTTGCCGGTTTACAGCAGACGTCACCACTCAGTGGTCTCGTGTGCTGCTGATGGCCAGGCATCACCACAACTGGCAACTACGAGCAATTTTTGTGGTGAGAAATCAAACCGTTTAATTTTCGGCAACTCGTGGTCGACACAGAAGTTCCGTGGTGAGTGGTCTTGCCAGCCACAGCACACTTGGCAATTTGCGTGCCGACCACAAAAATTGCCTGTATGAGCAACAAAAGTGGTAACGTGTGTTGCAGGCTTAATGAATTGGCACTGAATGTGACTCGGACTTCGTTAACGCGAAGCGTAAGAATGGCAACAGAGGTCATTCAGCAGGCATTAGCAAATCTAGATGTCATGTTTGTAGCAAGCCATTGAAATCTGGATCCAGATGACGAGTCAGTAGAGGGCACAGCACATGGACCTCTTCAATATGTGTGGCGGTCTAGGAAAGCCCATCGGATGTCGCATTTGAGGAAAGTGTTAATGGCCTTGGTGAACCTGCACATTTCAGTAGGTGAAATGACTGTACTTCGTAACAGGTAAACAGTAGCAGATCAATGCACAGGCAATCTAACAACCCTTGTTGATCATTCTGCAACTTCCTACAGGTTTTCCCAGACCTCCACACGTGATATTTCAGCACTTGGCAAAGGTTTATGATACTGCAGCATAGCTATTCATTCTTTTCCAATGGTTCATGCCAGATGTCTTCCCCATGCCCACCAGGGTGCATCATGCCAAACTGGGTAGATCATACCTGTTCTATACCCACAAACTTAGCATTTTAATACGAGCAGTACACCAATCCAAGGACCAAAAACACCAAATGTCACTGAGTGGGGTAATACGGCGAGGAAATAATTGAGCTGATCGCTGGAATTGAAAAAGGACATCTTGTACCCTGTAACACTTTTGCTACTACAGGTCTTGGTTATAAAAAGTTAAAGTTTGCCATGGGTTTATAGTCTGATATCAACAACGATAGAGGTGTCATCCGACTTCACACTTTAACCCCAGTCTATCCTGAAACCGTTCAGTGGAACTCAGGTGAGCTGCTCATTCAGCGCTGCAATCGGAGCTTTTCCGACCGGTACCCATTTATACACCTGGGTGGAGAGGCCAGTGAGGCAAAGAGACTTGCCCAAAGTCTCACGCCCAGTGGGATTCGAACCCGGGACCTTCTGACCGCTAGTCGGAGACCTGAACCACTACACCACTGTGGCTCCTCAACAGGTTACACCATTGGAGGCCTACACCTGGCAGAAGTCTCTTGAGCACACCCACATGGTTGGACATTATTTGCTTACCTAAACAACAGCTTCAATCCATTTTTGAAGTCAGTTCTGCCACTGGCTGCTGAGATACTTGGTGGCTTTTTCGGTTTTGAAGGAAAATAAAGCAACATCAGGAGAAAGAGGAAGACAGTCACACCAGCCTCTGAAAGAGAAATATCTTTGAAGTGAATTTTATTGTATTAGATTTTTCTGTCAAGGCTTAGTCATAGCATTGTTGGCCCTGATTATGGAAGCTAATCATGTTCCTCACTTGGATGGGGTCTTTTAGTTTTACTTGCCCTGCAAAGGTACAAGGTACCACGCAGGGGCGGATGCAGGATTTCGGGAAAGAGGGGGCGCACTGCTAGAAACATTGAAATCTGCGGTGAATTTCAATGATTTGCTCCAAATTTCAGAATTTCACGGTCGATTTTACAGATTTGTTGGCCAAAGGGGGGCATGTGCCCCCGTGTGCCCCCCTTGGATCCACGCCTGGGGCTGAAGCCATAGCATTATTGGCCCTGGTAAGTGCGGAAGCTCGGATCGCCCTCGGGAAATCCCTTTCCAACAGTGACGTGACGTCACCTCGGCACATCATATGACGTTGAGTAGCGAAGAAATCAGGCCTGACACGCAACGTCATATGGCGCGAGGTAACGTCACGATCACATTTTTTTCACATTTTTTTCAAACTTTTTCTTACAAAAATTGTGTTATTTGCAGTGATTGTGGATTCTTTTCGTCATGGTTGTGGTGTGTGATAAAAATAAAACTGCCCTCGTGAGCGATCCTCGTCACCCGGATAGCACTCGTTGATTTTCTCCGGCCTGAAAGCCCTCGACCTGCGGTCTCGGGCTTTCAAGGCCGGAGAAAATCAACTCGTGCAATCCGGGTGACTCGGATCGCCCACTCGGGCAGTTTTCTTATTAAGACCGCCACCACCTCAGAAGGTGGCGGTCTTCATTGGTTTCACTGGATTTCTCTCGATCTCTCTCTCTCTCGAACTCTCTCTCTCTCCGTCCAATCTGTGGTTTCATCACGATAACTCAAAAAATACGCCACGTATCGCGACGAAACTTTCAGGAGTTGTGGATATGCATGTTACACGGAAACCTATTGATTTTGGGGGTCATCCGCCAACAATGAACTGTTTAATTAGATGAAGTCTGTTGTCCTAACGCATTTACCTTTGCCCATGACGTCAACAACCCATGACGTCGGGCCTAAGAACGCAGCGTCACCATGACGTCGAGCATGACGCTGCAGCGTCACTCGCGGCAGCGGGGTTTTCGCTGACGTCATTTCATCTCGGATCAACTGTGACGCCACGCACACTACACACGTTTCAGGTCCTCTGGCCAATCAGCGATCGAAATGAATTTGGCCCGGTGCCGTGATGTATAGGCCTATCCGAATTTCGCGGAAAATAACACGCACATTTGTCTGAAATCAATAACATTTAAACGGTCGACCCGACAAGTTTAACAATTGTGAAATTTAGTAACTTTGAAAACAATAACCCCCCTGCTCTTGGCTGCCGCAAATACGCCCTTGCAAAGGCACAAGGTACAAGGCACCACGGCTTACTGTCCCAGGCAATGGACTGAGGAGCCAAAGATGGTTAGGCGGACATTTGGAGCACATTTTGGGAAAAGCGATAAAATCAAGACCTCATGGATTAAAGAGCTCAAATTTTCATGACTGAATCGTTATCACATCAAATTAATGTGTGTAAAAAATGAAGCAAATCCATCATCAGTTCTAGAAATGGCAGACACTTGTATGGGTTGCAATCATTTTGGGTCACCCTGTACAAAACAATGTGTAGAGGGGTGTCCTCCTGGATGAGGCATCCTGCAAAGAAAAGTTCCGCTGTACTCACGTATATATGTATATAGCTTAATCTCCCATTTCATGAGGTTAATATAGTGTGGCGCCAGAGTCGTTAGGATGGGTAGATGACTAGGCTCAGTCGGGTGTGCCGCTGGGGGAGAGTCTGCACCATGGACATCTGGTAACGTGGTCGTAAGGTTGTGTGGGATGCTGTTGTTGGCTATTGATATCATCGGTAGACTGACAAATTGGAAGAAAAATTGTGAACATGAAATGCGTGGCGGTGTATGAAAACCCGTCGGATGTCGCTGAATGATCAACAACGGCTGTCAGATTGCCTATCCATTGATCTACCACTGTTTACCTGTTACATAGTGCATTTCAGGTATTGGAATGTGCGGGTTCACCAAGGCCATTAGCACTTTCCTCAAATGCGACATCCGACAGGTTTTCCTAGACCGCCTCACATATAAATGTAACACCTACACTCATCCCCTGCAGCCAAACAACATCACCCCCAGTCTCTCCAGAAACCTTTCTGGGTAACTCAGGGAGTAGTTCATTGACATTCCTCATAACTCATGGTTATATGTAATGTTATGTTCTTTGTAAAATCAGTCTGTCTGCCCTACCTTGAATTCGTTGCATTCTTCGGAAGGTAATCCTTGACAATAGCTGGACCTGCAAATATGCAAAATACATGTAGAACTCTGAGTTTATTGGGTTTTCAGACAGTATTGGGCGATTTCTATGTAAATACATGTAGGAGGAAACTGGAGCCCCCAGAGCAGGCGCGGATCCAGAGGGGGGGGGGTTGGGGGTAGTGACCCCTCCCCTGCGCGCCACCACCCATTGTTTGCGCGCCACCACCCATTGTTTTTTTCCTCAATAATTTGCGACAGTAAGCAAAAAACACAAGAATAAAGCTTCTGTTTTGATACTGAGATGCTGGGAAATTACGTCTAAGGCCTTCTAGATTTCAAAATTTTCTGGGGGAGGCCCCCCCGTTGGCACGGGTATCTTCGGCGCCCGCCTGCAACGACCGCCCTCGGCGGTCCTGACCCCTCTCTGCCAAAAATCCTGGAGCCGCGCCTGCAGAGGAAACCTACATTGTCAAAGAGTTGCCCTCTCTATCACATGAAAACTGAGTCGGTCTGACTGAGAACTGAACCCAGAACCTGAAGGTGACAGGTACCAGATGTTTGCACTTCACCACTCTGACAGCCGTGTTTTAAATCCTTCAGAAATGACCTAAGTTACTTACCGACAACGAAGGCCATGGAAACACCGAGATAATTCAACGTCGAAGAAACAGCTGTCGCCGTTGTCCTCTCGTTCGGCGGGAACCACACAGATGATAGAACTGGAGATGCGGCGATCGCAACAGGGCCAGCCAAACCATTAAAAAACGCTGCCGCATTGGATACCCTGGAATAAATTCAGAGTGGTAACTTGACTGGTAACCGGTATTGAACCCTGGCCTCTTGGTCACAAGTCCAATACTGTAACTGGCCGAATGAGACATTGTGCAGTAGTGGTGACTTGATATCGTATTCATCAGAAATTTTAGTCCCTTTTAAAAATCAAATGCTTTTCCTGCGAAAACTGAAATGACTCAATTTTTACGGGTATCGATGGACAATGAAATGAGTGACTTAGGGGCCGTCTCAAAATTGTTTCGATGCCAAAAAAGACAAAGTGACTTCGTCTTGGGGGAGGGGTTCTCGATTTGGGAAAGCCCACTTCATCTTTTTTGAAAAAAATGCCATCACTCTTTTTTACAGCAGAATAGATTTTACCATAAATAAATATTGCTTTCTTAGTTTACTAGTGACTTCACATGTTTTTCTTTATCATCTTTCCATGCCTACCGTCCCTATATGGATGAAGCCATTGGGTCATATGATATGAATAAAGCTTAGTGAATGCAGCTCACACACCTGTCGGCTGGACCTGACCCCGTCAACCCCTGGATGGGGCCATAAATGCTTTTACTTGAATTTTGCAATACAAATGCACTATGCAATGCTGTACAAATCTGAAGTAAAAGCATTTGCTTGTCTTTGTTCACATGACCCAATATCAAGTGCCCACTTCGTCTTTTCGGGGGGGGGNNNGGGGGGGGGGCAGGGAAAAGATGAAGTCACTTCGTCTTTTTTGGGATCAATGTGATTTTGAGATGGCCCCTTACCACGTAACATACGGCAAACGAAAGGTCACACATCGCATAGCAGAACCAACTGCCACTAGAAATGCTGAGATCAGACAAGCAGGCCGTAATCCTGAAACAGAGAAGACGGGCTGCTGTATTCAAGAACTTCTGGCCCCATATTCACGAAACCCTGCTAGCTTAGTTGGCTGCTAGTGGTGTACATTGGCCTGTACAAACTGGATGAGCTTAGTTGGCTGCTAGTGGTGTACATTGGCCTGTACAAACTGGATGATTTAGTAACCAACTAAGCCCAGCAGGGTTTCGTGAATATGGGCCCAGGATACTGTACTCTGTAAAGATGCTCAACAGATAGGCCTACATTGTTGGGTCTTACCTTTTTCTTCGATAAGCCAAGAAGAGATTGGAACAGCGATCAAGTACGTGATGGAGCCCCAGTTGGCCATCAAGGCAATTTGCGAGTCTGACCAATGAAAGACTGCTTCTGATGAACCCGCAATCGGACCCCAAACATTCCAGATTAAACCCTGAAAATTGAACAAGTTGAAGATAAGGCCACGGTTATTATAGGGCCTATTCTTTGGTTTACGGGCAAACGATTTTGAGCCCAGGTGCGGAGGAAATGACACTTTAAAATGACAAGTTAGACAATTCGGAGGAAATAAAAAAACAAATAAATTCTTTATAAATGCCTCTTTTCTGCTTCTTTCCGTCCTCGCTGCCGGGAAATAGGCATACGCCAGTTGGTTTTATTTATTTTTAGCTGTCGTAACTGCTGAAATAAAGGTCGGCGGAAAGAAAAACAACTCCATTTATTTGTTTTTTTCTTAGAAGACCTCATTTGAACTTCGGCGTCAATAAAAGAAACTGATTTTCACAATTTTATTTTTTTTTCGGTATGGCATTTTGCCACGTCGGCTGGCCCGTAAACCAAAGAATAAAAAAACGTGGCCTAAGACATAACAGTCAAAATGGTCACCTGAGGCATGAACTCCAGATCCAGTGGGGGTCCTTACCTGAGTGAAAGAAAATGCAGAGAAAACCATCAAGATGTACCATCGCCTTTTATAGACACGTACGTCCTCCGTCGACGACTGACTGGATTCGCCACCCACTTTTGTCATTTTTGGATTCCGGTTATCATTCTAGGTTCGCAGCACATATTCGACAGTAAGATTCAATAGTCGTCCTTGTTTTCTTCATGTCCAGTACCGGTAAGTACATGTACTTTGTTCATCAGCTCAAGAGCTCAAAAGTAAATCAGCTGAAATGATAAGAGGATAGTAATACTAATAATTAGGGCGTCTAAAAAACAAAGACCTAAGACCTAGGACCCAGTAAAAAACGCAGACCTCACAAGGAAAAAACAAAGACCCATGTAAAAAACGCAGACCTCACAAGGTAAAAAACAAAGACCCAGGTAAAAAACGCAGACCTCACAAGGTAAAAAACAAAGACCCATGTAAAAAACGCAGACCTCACAAGGTAAAAAACTAAGACCCAGGTATAAAACGCAGACCTCACAAGGTAAAAAACTAAGATCCAGTTGGAATATTGTTTATTATACATGTACGACTTGTTTATGTTCATAATCAAAGAGTGTGGTGTCCCCTCCCCCCACCCCTATTTGAAAATAGGTGTAGGTGATACACTCGCTTGCAATGACTGTTGGCTTTTCATCAACATATGCACTTTGGTTAGTGTGTTGGGTGATCGAGCCAGCTGATGGTCATTCTGGTCATTGATCTCTCAAAACGATCAAAAGAGGAGCAACTCAGATTCCAGCCTGGTATGTGCAGTTGCCAGGGTGATTTTTTAGATCATTCTGAATCTCCTTCCCTCACACTAATCGCTTCACAAATGATTCCCTCTTTCTGAACAATAGCACCACTGTCATAGGAGGTCACTGTTCGAAGGAATCCAACATATAAACATAGGCCAGAAAATATGAAAGGATATTGGTAACAACAGCTGTTGAGGCCAAATATTTGCTCTTAGCAGTAATTAAAAACAAATAAATCCTACAAATACATGATTAAAACTTGTGATATTTTGCTTGTTTTCTTATTTGCTGTTTATGAACTGGGCATTGTGGTGCAAAGTTTTAAAACCATATTTTCTACATTGAAAACTGCGTTGGAAGGCCTAATAGTAATCCCAAAGCGATAGCTGCTGTACTTATCGCTTGTGTAGGCTTATAGACATGAAGGGCAATATCTCATGCATAGGCCTACATGTCACCACTGGAAGCATCAGGCCTTCCGTACGTAGCTATACCATCATCAGGTAGGCCTCCTTTGGTAACTTCTTGGACGTTGTGACCAGTCATAGTAAGTAGGCCTACTCTGTAATTGAAGGCACGTACGGGATTCCTGGCTGCAATTGGACAAGTCTGCTTTATTGATGAGCAGTCATAGGACAGGGCTGGCCTAAAAACTGAGCCTATGTGCTGAAGACAAATCCCGTCTTGTTTTACAGTCACCCCTTTTACCATATGAAAACAAAAAATCAACTCCTAAAAGAATCACACCTCAATGATGAATTCAAATCCTCTCTGAAAATGACAGAGGTCTGCGTTTTTTACCTTGTGAGGTCTGCGTTTTTTACCTGGGTCTTAGTTTTTTACCTTGTGAGGTCTGCATTTTTTACCTGTGTCTTTGTTTTTTACCTTGTGAGGTCTGCGTTTTTTACCTGGGTCTTTGTTTTTTACCTTGTGAGGTCTGCGTTTTTTACCTGGGTCTTAGTTTTTTACCTTGCGAGGTCTGCGTTTTTTACTGGGTCCTAGGTCTTATGTCTTAGGTCTTTGTTTTTTATACACCCTAATAATTATCCTGATAACCTGTGAAAGGCCATGATTGTTAAGAGAGAAATGGTCTATAATTAAACTCTGTTACTCATCAGTGTCAAAGAGCTGGTGCTAATTAGGCCTATGCATTTTTGGGACAAAACCAATCGCAGACATTTAATGACTGTCATAATCATATGTCAGAAAGAGGTCAATGGATGATGATCATTGTCAAACTGTCATCTGTCTGATGTTTGGGCCATGTTGTAAAGTCATGATGTGGAGGTGTTATAATGTGGGGCTATGACATCATACTAGGCCTCGGTAAAGGTAGCGCAAGGTTTCGTGTGTAACCCCCCCCCNCCCCCCCCCACACACACACACACACACACACCGGTCGGTGCGGTACCCTCTTTCAGGACTGATAGAATTGCAAGCTAATTAAGGATAAGCAGGCCTACAGGTGTGTGAGAGGGATCAACATCCTAGGAAGACAAGTCCGCCAAACAATTCAATAGCCCGCTATTGGTGAGCTGGCCTCGAGGCATTCTCACCACTAAAATCATCACACTTTTAAAAGTGGGTCAATTTTTCGCCTCCATTTTCTCCTTTTCCATTCACGTAATCTACTGATTATCGACGAAATAGCTAATCATTTGGCGTGAAATTGTGTCCCCTGCTAAGCAATTTGAATAATATAATCGGCTTGGTGCTTTTTGGACGATTTTTGGACCAAATGACGAGATTATTTAGGATCATTTTCATGCGGGTCATCTGTCCTCGACTCCTATTGTACTGTAGGCCTATAGCGGAGCGGCTGTAACAGGCAGGGGACCAGGTGTTGGACAGTAAAAATGGCGGAGATTCTTTTCATCACTTGAGAAATTAGACCCATTGTGATACCTTTTCTAACCCTTCATTAGGTAAGCCACTATACTTCAACTCATTCTTTCATGTGTAGCAACAACTTCCACGCTTAATTGATAACTAAGATAATTCAAATACTTGGACATTTCCACAGTCTTGTTGGCCACATTTCCTNTTACGCTGTGACATCTAAGGGACGAGAATATACATGCAGCAGTCATTGTTTTTAAATTCCAAATCTGGGTGCAGTTTTGGAGTCGCAATCAAAGCAATCAAAAGCATCTTTTCCAACACACAGTCAACGCGGCCGACAAAGCGCAGTCCAAATGGCATCGCAAATAGCTGATCCCAGAATTTTATTCAAAAAGGTAACATTGTAAACCTATGTGCACACATCCCGTTGGCATTATGACCGCATTATGAGGGTAAATACACCTGGGAAGGGGAAACAAAAGGACCACAGATAAGGACCTTGTACTACAAACATGCACGGTATACTCTAGTACAGACTATGTACACTCTTGAATGATTCCGCCGAGCCGCTCACAGGAGGCCTACTATACGTCACGCGGGAAAATTAAATTGGCCTACCTAGCAACCATCGAGTCATCGAGTGATCGCGTCGCGTCGAGTCGATTACCACAAGCGAATGGTCATGGCCTAGGCCTATAGCCAAATTCCTCGCTCAACAATAAGACTGAACATTGATTTCATTCCAGGCGACTTTGATCCCACTGTCACACCGGCATAAGCCTTATCCAGCTCCATGATTTACGTCGGCGAAGGCCTAGTAAGGCCACATAAAAAAATTACTTGTTTCTCATCAGCGGCCGGACGGATTTTTCGTGCCGGGTGGATATTTTTTTACATTTTATATTTTCGAAATTCAAAATTATAAATGGGCCGGCCTGACAAAATAAACACAGCTGAATAAAAATTTGTATTTTCAAAGATAAAAAACACTCATTTTCCACAGCAGCATGATGTGTAAAAAGTCACTTCTGGCAACCTGACAGGTTGTAAACAGTTGTGGCAGGCCTGGATTTACCGCGTGCGTGTGGTCTCCCCATTCCCAGGCCGACCTTCATGACCCCGAACAGTTGCACTTTGATGTACATTTTCTTCAAAAAGAAAATTATAAATTGCCCTGGTGGTCTATCTTTCTCCGTAAAATTCCTAGAAATTTAAATAAAATATAAAATATAAATTGCCCTGACGGACCTTACCTTCACCAGTGTTCTGATGAGAAACAAGTTATTTATTTTATGTGGCCTAAAAACAAGAAAACTCTCCCTCCGAATAGCCTAAAGAGGATGTGAAACTATCATACCATTGTGTTTGGCCAGAACAAGCCAGCAAAAGGAGAGGGCAGAAACTCACCCAAGACTGACATTTGACATTTACATGTAGACAAAGATGTCTTGAGAATACTAATTGATTTTATACATGAATGCTTTGAGATCAGAAAAATCTATGCCCTAGATAGATAATTTGTATACCGGTACCAATGTCCTTTATTGTTACTACAATGTACTCCACTATGTACATAGTCCTAGTCTGGTATCTAGACCTAGTCTTGTATTTAGTCTCTCTTTGTTTTCCCTTCAAATTCTCTGTTCAATTTTTTTTATACAGTCAAAATCAATGTAAATATTGTAATTATTATACCACTCGAGGGTTCTTGATTCAATAAAAGAATTTGAATTTTGAATTTGAATTTGAATTTGAAGAACCACCTTCCTGGAGAACGCAGCACCTCAAGTTCCGGGAAATCTCACGCACAGGGAACTCACGATCAGGGAAGAATCCAGGCGGTGTAGTACAACAGTAACATAATTATAAGATCATACTGTAGATGGCGTTCGGGGAGGTTATGAGTACCTTTATAGTCTGTTTCATTTTCTATCTCCGTTGGATGGTGTTGGGTGGCAGGGTGGGGCTTGAAGTAGTGGAGATGGCCCTTGGAATGGTTGACAATGTTCCATTGTCTTCATGTTGGGAGAAATAACATAAATATAGGCCCTACCACCGTGATTCTCTTTCTGAAATTATTCTTTTGCACAGGGAAGCACCAGTTGTTAACTGTAGCCCTATCTCACGCAAGGGAACGTGGTTGCCATTGCTTAGTGAATCTTTTCATTTTGTGTGATGTTCTGCACTTCGCAATGGTACATGTAGGCTAGTACATTGTTTCCCTATGCGTGAGATTTCTGTAGTGTGAATATGTAGAAGCACAATAGGGTGTGGTGATGGGGAAAATTGGATTTCGCCCAACAAGAAAATCATATAAATCTGGTAAATCTTGGTACTTGTTTCAATAGACAAATAAAAGTTTTCTCTCTGTTATTTTACTGTGCCCGCGGCAAGTATGGAATAGGCCCTGCATTGTTCCGGTACCGGTACCCATGATGAACGGGCTGCCTGAAGGCAAGCCGTTGTACTGTCCAATAAATTTCAAAACGCTATAAATTAGAGAATAGGCCTATGAGATTGTTGTTGTAAGTGTACAAATTCAAGGGCATACATGTAATTTGGAACAAAGTACCGCCTGTCTCAAAAAATGTCCCCATTTTGACACTGCCTAATAGGCCTTTCCAAAAATTGAGGGAACATCAGGTTGGAGGTACGAAACATGAGAACACTATTAACAACAGTTCAGAGATTGATGCAAAACATGGCTGTGCGAGGAAGCCTGTTATATAGACTGATGTGACAAAGACGGATTAAATACATGCAACAATGCGGTGTAGAACATAGCCAAAAAGAAAGGCACAAAAGTCGACACACACAATGATATAATAGGCCTACAAGAAGTCGTCTTCCAGAATTTTGCAAATTTTCGACCCCAGGCACTTATCTGT
Organism: Notospermus geniculatus; assembly: GCA_002633025.1. Classification (NCBI taxonomy): domain Eukaryota; kingdom Metazoa; phylum Nemertea; class Pilidiophora; order Heteronemertea; family Lineidae; genus Notospermus; species Notospermus geniculatus. The sequence goes on along the minus strand of NMRB01001719.1, from coordinate 26,255 downwards.
AACACCAGAAAGAGGGTTTATATAGGCCTAGGCTACAACAAACAGCATAAAGAAAAATTGAGTAGGCAATAGCTTCAACATCATCATCTTCGATCATCGAAGGCCGATCTGCTCCCCACTGCGTTACCTCGCATATCACCCTTCGACAATTAGACCAGTCGGCGGCGTATCTTGGCACCATGCCAACTTTACCGGTCGACCAATCAGATTTCACTTTACATCGGGTCTTCGGCTAGCACTGTTTGTACCACGTGACATAAACATGGCCGCAGCAGGAGTAATTTTTTCCCCATTTCGTGCATTTCTGTTGGTAATTTTCGTGTTTTTCATCATGTTGGCAAAGTTTTGCCGCACCTGTGGAGAGGGACTGTCTGCAAAAAACCGTCGGAATTTGAATAGTGAAGGTTTGGCGTCGATTAGGCAACTAATTGACAAACTGGCGGTGGACGCTGCAGCGGCTGTTCCGAGTCAATGTCAAAGTGATGGTGCCGTTGCTGGTGGTGGTGATCGGCCTCGGCCTAGGCCTACCCAGGATACTGATGTTTTGTGCCGTCCATGTTTCAACAAACTCAACAAAATTGAAAGGTTTGAATTAGATATTGAAGTAAAAGTAAGACATCTGAGGGAGGAGAGGGACAGAGCCATTGAAGATGTCAGGGCAAAGTTGGGGGCCATCCAACATGTCCAACAAACCATGCAAACTCAAACTGAAGCCAAAGCCAGCCAGTCTGAGGTGATGTGGGTGCCTTTTCCAACAACGCTAAAAAGGAAGCCAGAGCCAGAGTCACCTGCACACAAGTCATCCCCTGCTGCTAAAAGGACTGACAGTAAGCGAACACCCCTCGCATTCAGACACGTCAGATCAGCGCAACACGATGATGACGATGTTAGCATGATTAGCCCAATCAAAACTGAACACACCGGTACCAGCCATGCCACTCTGCAAAAACCTGGGTCTAAGCGTCGATTGACAATGACCATGGAGAAGGAAAACCAGGGGGACTCGACATATACAGTTAAAGGTGTGCATGCAAAGAAAGTTCAGGTGAGCTATCAACATGATCAACCGCATGTATAATTGTTATGTTAAATGCAACATGTAATCATATATTCAAATGTGAGCTCTATTCCCAAATGTTAAAACTTGTTCATGTTCACTTTCAGATAACAATGAAGCAGGGGTCCAAAGATGATATTGTAATGAATGTAAAGGATAAAGAAATGGAGAAACTTGTGCGTGCCATAGCAAACAGAAGATCTGGTAAGTTGAGAAATATGTTTAGAAGATGTGTAGGAGCTCTGATCCTCAATGATGGTGGTGACTGGGTATGGAATAATAGACCTCAGTCACTTTGAACATGATTAATTTCAGTTTTTTACTTTCAGCAAAATTCATCGCCAGTGCTGCCTATTCTTGTGACGCCCTGAAGGAAGCTCTTAGGGATTTGGTGCTAAAGGACTTAGGTGATGAGTTTCAGGGTTTAGGATCATCGAAAAATCCATCCATTTTGAGATCTTGTGCACCAAAGGATCTGATCTCAATAGAGTATGTACAATAGCATTTATTTTTTTCTGGACATTTGTGTATGACAGTTGTATTATTCCCATCATTTCCATGTAGAATGATGCATGTGATTATTTTTCAGACAATTAAGATAATGCAGGACTTGGGCTGCTCTATGAGCCCAAGATCACTTGCGCTGAAGAAGAAAGAGATAGCCAAGCACCATGACGAGCAGGTTCTGTCAGCTGTGTCATCTGCCAAGGATGAAGTGGAAAAGAACTGGGGTGAAAGAAATGTGTTGTTGTACAGGCAGAAAATGGAACCCGTCTGGTCATCTGAAGAGTTGAAAAAAGGTATGTCCCAAGGTTTATCCTATGAAGTACCGGTAGATGGTGTCCAGTCTAGAAATGCATGTAAACCAGATAAAGATTGCACATTAATTCCACTTGGAGGACAGGTATCCACAAGTTACACAAGCACGATTTCCATGTCGTCTGCATCTGCACTTCCACATCGCTCTCGTAACAATCCAAGATACAAAAAAGCACAAAATTGACACACAAAGTAATAATAAACAAGAAGTCAATCTCCAGAATTCACGAATTTTCGACCCCAACCGGGGTCTTTTTCAAGTGGAACTTTACAATCTGAAACTCTAGAAAAAAAAAGATTTCTGATGAACCGTACCCATCAGTCCCTCTTCCGAGTGTAGAGGTCAAGTACATGCTGCCCATCATCAGCATCGGCCAAGATAGTGGTGAGCCAATTGGGCTTCCATCCGTGCCTGAGGAGAGTGGTTTTAGAGTCCCAGTGGTGGATGCTTCTTACTCTGTTGCTGGTAATTGGGAACCTTCAAGTGGCACGTCCGCCCACCCTCGTGTCCCATATGAAATAATCTCGGACAATGCTGATGTCACCGTTAATCCTACATATATCAGTATATGGCAGCTAATCGTCAGCGGCAAAGCCTCCATTGGTTCCTCAACCTTGCAGTTACGAAGCGAATCACAGATGAGCAGTTGCCTAATGAAGAACCAAAAGCAGACATAAGAAATGTTGACAACATAAAGTCCATTCCCAGTGCTGAGGAATCGCAGTCTCTTGAGGGTGATTTTGCATTTCATATTTGTAAAATTATGGTTAGTCAGCTCAACTTCCTTGCATCTTTCGAACCTTGCTTGCCAGATTGCATTGATCATCCATACATGGAGGAGATGAGTAAAAAGTCAACCATTCAAATCCTGGACCTACTTAACAAGAGTGAGAACAAGTCCGATGAAATGATACAGATTTTGGAGTGGCTGCACACATCTTTTGTACCCCAAACGTCCACTTCACCGCCTGAATCTTTAGATAAGGTAACGTTTGGGGGTGATGTGTTGACGAACGAGAGAGAGCTTACACGGCACAACAAGCCATGCTCAATGGAGAGACTGATTTTGACCGTCTGGGGGGTATTGTCCACCGACCAGAGGGATTGCACAGGCTTATGAACCTGACCATGGTAACAAAAGTCACTGTTTGCATGTGCATGAGTTATGTTCAAACTAACCAAATGTTTTTTCCATTGCACTAGTTTTACAATGGAGCCTGGTGGATAATTTGACATGCCACATACTGTTTACTGTAACATACACTGCAGTATTGCAAGGCTGCGGTTTAGCAATTGAATAAAAACAATGAGAACCGGTCGTGCTAATTACCGTCCTCCACCGACTACCACCGTCCTCCACCGTCCACCACCGTCCACCACCCCTTTTTTACCGTCCACCACCCCTATTGTACCGTCATCCACCCCAATATGTGTTTAAAACATCTTTTTATTTAACTTTCTATCGAAACCGCATCAGAATCGCTGATCAGATCAGAGAATTAGGCCTTGTTTTCATCTCTGTTCATCGTCCACCGTCCGCCACCATGCGCATGCGCACTCGTGTCGGAACGCAGTTTATTCTCACTGACACCAGATGGCCTAGTAGTCGGGGCGTTAACACTGACGAAGTGATCTTCATCATCATCATCATCATCATCATCATCATCATCATGGATAAGCGGACTATAACCATTATTGATTTTTGCCGCATCTCGACTATAATTTTCACGGTGCGCGCGGGTACTGGAAGATTTTAGTTCTATAATAAAAGTAGCTGGTGCGAAAACGAATAACATTAAAGGTGCAGCAGGATTTCAAGTTCCTCTCTAAACATGTCAAAACGTACACTCCATGTCCTCATCTACGTACTTTTTTCATGTCATCTCATTTACAGTCGTACCCTGCCCTGATGTCCTCGAGTATAAAATTGGAATGAAAACACAAAATAAACAAATTCAGTTTGATTTGATATAATTTATTTTGGACTAGGCCCTATTTTACTTTGGAGTAAATAAAACAGTATATTACAATTAAAACAATAAAAACTATTTATATTCAGTACCGGTACAATGTATATAATTACAACTTAAAACAATAAAAACTATTTTATTAAGTACAGTTATTTTGGATTAATTTACTATTTTGGAGTAAAACAGTATATTACAATTAAAACAATAAAAACTATTTTATTAAGTACAGTAGTAAAAAGATTGATTTGTACAAAAGGTATGATCTGCTACAATCGTACAATGATGAATCTTTTAAAATTCGTATGGTTAAAACCATGCGAAGGAGCAAATAAATGTGCATGAACTCGGTCATAGCGATTGAGTACAATACAAAGCATGACAGTACAGATTCAATTCGTTAACTAGGCCTACATGTACAATAGAACGTGAGCACCAAATCACAAGCTTATTTCCGCACAGTTACAGTCTTTGCAGTTCTAATTCGTTTGCGCTGTCCTGGCTTCCTTGCAGTTGTTGGGGTTTTAGGGATGACAAGTTTCCCATCAGTAGACGTAATTGTCTTTTGTTGGGAGGTTTCTCTGTAGGTAATAAACTTCCGAAAGAATTCGTCTCTTTTTTCCTGCGTTTTTGATTCCCACGTGGCGGACGTCATTCGAAATTTGCTCATCCATGGGGCCAGTTCGAAGTTCCCCTGACCGTGTAAGGCACGCCTGGCATCGATAGTCTGGAGTTTAACGATGTCGTGAAGCTTCTCCACGAGATTGTTCAGTTTCTGAGGTCTCCAGTTCACAGCAAGCTTCAATATGTGATTCAGCGACTCACAGTTATTGTTGGTCCAAGACAGTGGCAGATTTTGATGCTTCATATGCGGGATAACAGCATATTTCCGAATTCGCTCCGTCACACTTCGGAAATATCCCACGAAGTTTAAATCCGTGTAGGCCTCGTACTTAGTTGTTAGCTCGATAGTCATTCGATCGTATTCATCAACATCTTTCAGTTTCGATATTCCACTATCGCCAAATATATCCCTTACGATTTCGCGTTTACGTGATTCACTGGCTCGAAGTTCTGTTAGTTTCCGACGAACGTTTTCTTCCACGTGCCGCATGCACAGAACTAAAGTTGCACCTGGAAAGCACATCTCCATTGCTTTTACAAGAGCCTTTTCCTCGTCGCTGCCTATTATAACGTCTGAGAACCCCATAGATGCCTGATCTGGTGATTCACCGAGTCTTGCCTGGACGTGCGAGAAAAAACGTTGGTAAGTATAAAATTCACCATCCCAATGAAGGTACAAGGGGCCGAGGAAAATCGGAGAATCCTGAGAGGTTTTGCGTAGCAGTTTCGTATTTTTATATGTCGTTGTTGTTACGTAACACGGCCCTACATTAAATGTTCGATCAACTCCCATCGTGGCAGCGCGTTTCGTTATTTTCCCGTTTGAGCATAAAGCGGTGAGTTCTTTCATCTGCTCGTCAGTGTAGAGAACAACACACGGTGCTTTTGGTTTCCGTCGGCTGATTTCATCTGTACTATTTCTTGTATAAATTCTGAGGTGTTCAATTTTGTTTGTAGCTCCTGCAGTTCGTCGGCATTGTTGTTTTTCGGTTTTTCGGCGTTCTCTTCCTTCTTGTATTTAAAATTTTGGACCTGCTTCAGGTCCCGTGGCGCATTTATCGAATTATCCAAAACTAACTTCTGATACACTTCGCGTGGCGCCGTTGTCTTTACGAGATCCTTGACAGTATCCTTGATGTTTTCGGTAGTTCTGATATATTCTGTTTTTGCCTTCTTTGCATTTCCGTGACACGATATGGATTTTGGCCAGCTTCCAATGTACTCCACGACTGCCCGATTTTCGGCCATGGGACAATCGTCAGTTATCTGTTTTGGTACGTTTTCGAACCACGTAACACGTTTTTTGAACTCCGGTTCGCGTTTGCTGGTTGAATAATACCGTTTAGCCCGTATAACGTCCTCTTCCGCCGGCTGCTCATCCAATCGTTGCCAAACTTTCTTTTTACCAATTGTTTTCCCGTACTCCGCCCCTTTTTTCACTAGGAAGTTTAACTTGCCGTCGGTGTATGCGTAATACTGAGTCTTCGTTGACGAAATTGTCGCATTCCAGACACCACAATCATCACGAAAGTTGCTGCGTTTCCCCGTCTTTCTGCGTTTTACATTGTCCGAGTTATCCACGACAAACATGACGTTTTCCTTTTTGCCACGAGGGATTGATTCTTCGACATTCGTATCCGGTGAAATCACAATTTCGAATAATCTGTCGGGCGAAAGAAAACCATTGATGGGCGTTCCAACCTCCACCGTCTCGCTCGTGTTGCAGTCGTTCGCTGTTTCACCGATCGCATCGTTATCTGCGGCACTCCCCGACATATTCCTTTCATCTTCCTTCACTTCTGTGACAGACGTCACAGCCACAGGTGGCAATTCGGTGGCGACGTTTCTGCTCAGGTCGTCCTCTTCTGCCCTTCCCGTGACAATGTATGTCGTGTCGGCGGCTCGTTTGTGTTCCTGGATTTCGTCAACGAGCACATCGGAAAGACTGGAAATATCCGACATTGGCGGCATGCCAACACTTTCATAAACTGGAACCGGACTTGAAGTTTTTGGCGTCTCGGTGAGGGGTGGAAATTCAACATCGTATTCGTAAGTGTCCTCTTTTTCTCTCCTTGCCTTCTTCATGGGCTCGGGCTTGATGTCTGTTCCACGTTTTCTTTTGATCGTCGGACGTGCGTCTTGGTTCTTCAGCAGCGGCACGAAATGATTTGGTGTCCACAATTTCCCGGGTGTCTTTGGAAGGCTGCTTGTCCACATGATAAAGATCTTTTCGGGCTGCAACTTACACGGCAGGTAACGTCTGGGCCTGAACGTGAGGTCGAGTATCTGGATGGTCTTGTCTGTTGGGCCGTTGACTGGCGGGTAGACGGAATGTATTTCCCGCATCATGACGCTTGCGGCGGCTGCCATCGCCCATGCCGACGCGTATGCACCTTCCCGGCAGGTACGGAGAGCTTCTTCTCGTATAGACGGGCAAACGAAATCGAAATCGTCTCCTGCATGCTTTAATTCGTAGTACTCCTCGTGCAGGCACAACTCCACTGTAATGCGAACTCGGAGTTCTGTTGCGGCCAAATCTTCATCGTTATACCCAGCCAACGAAAGGGCGTGGTAGAGACAGTTACCATCGGCCTGAAATAAACGAAAAGAACATAAGTAATTAGAACGTTGAGAACGTCTCATTCCAATTTCAAATTCGTGGCTTTGAGAAAAAAATGGTGTCACCCATGTTTATTCCGGTCACTTACCTTGACAACAACTGGTCTGCGAGACGGTGGATTTCCGGGGTTTCCACACAGCTTGACGTGTTCGGCAGCTATTTGGTCGATTAACTGGCCTTTTTTCGCCACAGGCTGCGGTGCACCAGCATTTCTCAACAGTATTTCCTCTACTCTGGCTGCCTCTTTTAGTTTCTCGAATCCTCTGTCGCCCGCAGCCTCCAGCCTTGCAAGGGAATCGCTAAAGTTAAAATCCTTTTTTTTGTAGGTAGTGCATCTGGTGCAAACGAATCCAAATTCACTTTTACTTAGGACACCGAACTGCCTTTTATTGAGCCGTTCGCACTGCCGATGGAACCACACGTTGCAACATTCGCAGAAAACGGACCCTTCCGCATCCTCTTCCTCGCAGGTCTTCTTGCACACACCGCACGGATATGTTGCTTCAGCTGTCTTCTTTCCTCGTGGCATTCTTGATGCTGTCCTCTTGATGCTGTTAATAACTTCAGTAACCCGCTGTCTGATGAGTAGAACACGTCTGGTGGACCACAGATTTTGGGCAGTTTATATAGCATTTGGGGTGGGTGAGATGAATTTCACTCATGTATGTTCACAAATTAGAGCAATTTAGCATTACAGGGACGTCGCTAAGTAGTGAGATGAAACTCACCAATGCGACACTCATTGATGACAAGAAGTTACTAACGATTACAGGGACGCCGCTAATTAGTGAGATGGAATCACTTTTGATCGGAGGGATGACAGTAATCAATGACAAGAAGTCACTAACGATTACAGGGACGCCGCTAATTAGTGAGATGAAATCACAACGATTACAGGGATGACACTAATTAGTGACAAGAATTCACTAACGATTACAGGGACGCCGCTAAGTAGTGAGATGAAATCACAACGATTACAGGGATGACACTAATTAGTGACAAGAATTCACTAACGATTACAGGGACGCCGCTAATTAGTGAGATGGAATCACTAACGATTACAGGGACGCCGCCAAATTAGTGAGATAAAATCACTTTTGATCGGAGGGATGACACTAATTAATGACAAGAATTCACTAACGATTACAGGGATAAAATCACTAAACGCCAAACACCATACGAAACAATAAACATGAATTGATTTTGAATTCGAATTTATCATTTTATTACTACTGATACAGTACAGGATCAACATAACAATACAGAAATACGGAAAAATGAACGAGCCGCACAGGCCTAGTATGCCTATCTGAATCATCAGAACCTGAAATTGGAAAAGAGAAAAGTGTAATCAACATCGAAGCTGAAGATTGGCGAAGACCATCTCTTTCATCACCATACCCGGCCTGAACAATACACCGGGCCGTCCCGCCCGCCCATTGCCATGCCCGACTACTAGGCCATCTGGTGTCAGTGAGAATAAACTGCGTTCCGACACGAGTGCGCATGCGCATGGTGGCGGACGGTGGACGATGAACAGAGATGAAAACAAGGCCTAATTCTCTGATCTGATCAGCGATTCTGATGCGGTTTCGATAGAAAGTTGAATAAAAAGATGTTTTAAACACATATTGGGGTGGATGACGGTACAATAGGGGTGGTGGACGGTAAAAAAAGGGGTGGTGGACGGTGGTGGACGGTGGAGGACGGTGGTGGACGGTGGAGGACGGTGGTAGTCGGTGGAGGACGGTAATTAGCACGACCCATGAGAACTAAATTACATGGCCATCATTGCAATGCCATCCTGGATGATCATCAGGCTTTCAAAATCAATGCACTTTTAAAGCACTGTTCTGGGAACTAAAATTCCTTTTTGGTCAGAATGGTAAGGTATCTGGCCTTACACTCATTCATTTTGTTTGTTGCTTGATGGACTGATTAATTTTGCCATCAGCCTCAGCAGATTGGAAAAAAAGAGCCACATACAATCAGGAAAGCTAATATTAAAATCAATGTTCTTTCTCTCAGTTACATGCAATATCACTGCTGGCATTTGTAAATTGACAGCACAAGCTCTGCAGCCTGAGTTCTGATAAGGGGTTTGTGAATGAATGAATGATGTGATGTGGACATCATCAATTAAAATATCCCCTTTATTTTGCTGTGCCTCCAGGATGGGAATGACAATTAGATGTCTCAGAATTTAATTGTACAGAGAGGAGTATAGAAGTGATCATGAGAAGTGATGTGACCTGGTTTGACGTTGAAATCTAACATGTTTTGCACTTCTAGTATCAGTATGATTCAGTGGCAGCATTCCTGTTCAGATGAATATAACTACATGTATTTTCTTTGAATTTTTCAGCTGATCTACCAAGTCTGACAGTGGTCAACATGTAGGTCATACTAGTCATCTGCGATGACTGACCGTCTGATCGCCCTCCAGGATTCTGGAGTTTTCTACGTTTTACCTGTCCCCTCACGAGCTTGTACAGTATGGAGCAATTACAGAAAGAGATGATGAGGAATGGCAAAAATGAATAGACTAACAAGTCAATCCAATACCACACGGTATTCAGAAAGTATTCGAACCCGGCCTTATTTCCGCAGGCCAGTTGATTGTTTTCTTTAAGGTATACGAAGCCTGCGATATAAATCATTGGCGAGTTTAGGACAAACAGAAACATAAAAAGAATGGCCAAACCTACAGAGGTCCACTTCTTTGTACATATAACTCTTGCCTTTAGAGGAAAAGATACAGATATCAATCTTTCGACTGTCAAGCATGTGACATTCCAACTGGCAAAATGCAGAAAGAAGTATGTGAAAAACGTATGAACTGGGCAGGAAATGTAGGACAGAAGTCTAAGGTTGATCTGAAACAAATAATAGACCCATTGGCGAAGCAGTCCTGTCCATAGCACGGCAGTGTCAACTGAAGCAAGCGTGATAAACAAAATCCTCGTGGACGCTTTCCCAAACTTTCGTCTCAGCAAGACGATGATTGTTAAAATATTAAAGGAGCTCGACGTCCAAGTTGTAAACAAACTGGTTTGTTTACAAACAGTGGCTAGCAAACTAGTTTTATTCCTTCGTGAAGGTGGCAGCACCAGTAGCGCCCCGTGATCGTTAGACTGGTGCCCGGTCCAATGCAACTCACTCAACCACTCACTGGTTCTCTATCCACGCTGTGCTGCCACCTATTATCGGTGATATGTACTGAAGTGAATATGTAGTCTCGCGCAGCCAACCGTTTCGTTCCGCAGGTAGTGCGACACAAGCGTTCGATCCTCAGATTCGGCTGGGTGACCGAGCAGCTGGGTGCCCGAGACTAGTGAATATCGTGTTTACAACTTGGACGTCGAGCTCCTTTAAACACTGTCCCAAATACTAATAGAAACGGAGGTGCAAGTTTCCAGATGACCGCCCGTAGTCGCAATTCCCAGAATATACTCAGGTATTCTTCTAGACTTACGGAAGCAGCGCGAGTCACCCTTGAGTCGATTCCTGCATCTGGTCGAGGAACAGCCTCACTGGTATTGCTTGTCGTCAATTCGTGAGAATTCATTTTCATGCCTAGACTGCTGTTACAAGTAAGACAATACTGAGTTTCTGCAATGTCCCGGTTAACCCAACGACAACATTTACAAAGATTCTTCCGTTGTTAAAGCGTACTTGAACAACAGGGAATCCATCGCTAAACGTTGTCGTAGTCCTAACCGGACAGTTGCGGAAACTTACTCTTACATGAAGGCTAATTCTTTTTGCCAGCGCAACTCCAATTCGTGGGACAAACTGCGGTGGAGTACATGTATATATAGATAATGCACATGTATTCTCATCGTATTCCTCATTTCTTTCGTCTCATATATGAAATTGCACAGCACTAGCATGAACCAAGCTCCCACAAGATGCCGTCGATATGAAGTCACCATCATCACTGCAGCTGTATTAGAGAAGAACGAACGGTGTAAAATTTACAGTGAACCAGCTGCTTCAGGAATCTAGATTCCGAAAACAAACCTCAAATTGCAGCTTGGAACCGTAGCCCCTCGTATTTGGTTTATGTCACCTCATTTGTGGTAACTCGTAAAATGTTTCGTTGCTCAATGGGACATCGTAATGAAACAGTCCATGGACCATGTGCTCACCTGTGGGTGAATGTCCCAGGAGAACAGATGACAATTGTGTGTTCAAGTGTATGCCTATTTTTACAGTAGGCTTAACAGGGCAGGGTAGGCCTAGGCCTGGGCATTTGAATTGCATTGCCATCAACATATTGGGGTAGGAATAGGACGTAGGCCTAGACTGGGCCCATCAAAATCTTTGATTGTGCTGGTAGGCATTTTGTTACACCTTGGCCAAGGCCATAAGGCCTACGACCATGATCAATCATGTATTCCACCTGACACAGCACATCCACACCATGACAGTCACACAACCACTGAACACTGCATGAGCTGACTGTAGGCCTAGGCCTACATTTGTACCTGTTACCATGGTCACTGTACTGACTGACCCCACCTGACCTCGGTCTCTGTGTGTCATGGTGTAGTCATAATATACATGGGCCGTAACACGTACCGGCCACACTGGTTAACCATGAGTTCCCAAACTGGATGAATGTACTGTAGTTCATTGAATAGTCACTAGATGGCTCCATTTGAAACATACAAAAAGTA
>NMRB01001719.1:0-11220 GCA_002633025.1 Notospermus geniculatus | reverse complement strand
CGCTCGAAAGCATTGTTTATTTCTGCGCCGTGACCAAGGAAGCGGAAACAAACAATGCTTTCGAGCGTTTCCGCGGACAGAAACGCGCCAATGGAAAGCAGTAAAATGGATTTTCGATAAAAGGGTCACACCGAAGACGCGTGGCATAAAATGACGCGCGCTCGCCGCCGCGCGTCATTGGTGTGGCCCTTTTATTGAAAATCCATTGAACTTACTTTCCCGGCGGTGAACGCGCGTCGTTTTTCGCCGTCGCGGCCCGCGGCGCGATTTTGGTGTGAACAGGAATTTAGGCCCTACGGCCCCTTCACACCAAAACCGCGCCGCGGGCCGCGACGGCGAAAATGACGCGCGTTCACCGCCGGGAAAATAAGTTCAAAGGACTTTCAATATGGGTCACACCAAAAATGTGCGGCAAAAAAATGACGCGCGCTCGCCGCCGCCCGAAATAACTTTTGTAGTTATCCAGTGTTATTGCCACGAAAAATGCACGCCTCCCGCAGCGTTTCACGCGGGGTGTGTGACCCCTGTGGTGGGCGGAAACCGCGGCGTTTTTCGCGGCGTTCAACTTGGTAGCAATGTCATAATGGGTACCGGTACACAATGAGGAAATGAAACAACTGGCGATCGCTTTCCCATGTCACTTCTCAGCGACATACGAGTACTTTTGCCGTACATGTACATTTTCAGTGTAAAAGGTAGTGTTAACGGTGCGGATCGTGTTACCGAAGCCAGTTCTTAACCTGTCGTGAAAGCACTCTTACATGACAAGTCCATAATAACAAGCGTTGACACTAACGTTGGTCTTAGGATTTCTTAAACTCGCATTCCCCAAACTGGCCGTTATCCAAGAACTCATCCTACACTTCCAATCCCAATAAATCAATTTACCAATGTTGACATTGTTTGAGCCACCCTGTATAAAACAGCGGTCGCAATACGCCTTCTCACCCAGTGGGATCAATTTCAAATCCAGACTACGGCCCGTATCCTAGAACGTTTCTTCAGCTTTAAGGTCGCAATTTAATTCAAACTTAGGCTAAATTTTCTTTCAAGAACCAACCTTTATCTCGAGTTAAAGGACACCTTTATCTGCCTTCCTTTAGCAAAGGTTAGGTCATTTCAAGAATCTTCCTTTATTACATGAAATGCTTTATTTTGCCTAAAGGAGGCCTTTAAACTTAAGGTTGGTCTGGAGTATCCTTTTGCCTCCCTTTACAAGCCAAAGTGCGATGATTTTTTTTCTGAGGATCTCTTATACCTTAGCGATAAGTGATCACCTCAAACCGCTTGTGCATTTCAACAACCAACCTTTATCTCGGGTCAAAGGAGGCTTTTAGGTACATTCCTTTAGCAAAGGATGCGTCGTTTCAAGAAAACTGACATCGTCATGTTACTACTGATAATTTGTGAGCATAAAGGGAGCCTTAAAGAAAGTGTCCCTTATTTAGAGGGCGCCTTTATCAATTTTGTGGTAAAGGATGGCCTTAACAGAAGGGAAGTTAAAGTGTGGTTCTTGAATACCATTTGTTAAAGGAGCCTTTGGTAAAGGCACTCCTCATTAAAGAAATTCAAGCCTCTATAAAGGTCCACTTTAGGCCTATTTAAAGGAGGGTTTTAGAATACGGGCCTACGTGTCGATTTCACGACCCGGCAAGCGACAGAGCCAAGTTCCTTCAGACATTCACAGAGTACCCGGCCTGTGCCATTCATGGTAAAGACCCTTTGTAAAGACATCATGCATATGAAATACTGTATTCCCTGGCCTGTTACGCACGTCTGGTATGCCCATTATGACACAATTCAAAATCGGGCCTATTCAACCCGAGGCTTTTGAATTCCCCTATCCCTGAATATGTCATTTACACACTTCTACTCAAAGAAAATTGTACCTGTTTTTCATGTTCGGCGAATTTCTTTGTTATTGATTATGTAATGTGATTAAGCTGTAATTCTTGGGGCTTTGATCATTTTCTGTTTCTATAAAGCACAGTGATCACATTGGACCATAAAAACAGGCAAGTAGCCCTTACGAAAAATTCCCATGTGTTATTTCTTTTTTCACATGTGGGAATTATTTCACATATGTGAAAATAAGTCCATGTGTGAAATTTGCCGCTTTTCCCCTATGGGATTTTTGTTGAAATCCCACGTGTGAAAAATTCCCATATGGGATTTTTGTTGAAATCCCACATGTGAATCCTACATGTAAATTCTATATTGTTCATAATGTTAGTTCACCATTTTTCGCTATTTTCTTCATCACCTGACCGGTGTCAGATGTAGAAGGAAAAGGCCACCATGAGCCTTACATTATAAGTAGCTTTATTCTTAGCCAATAGGCCGAGAACCTACTTGTATAACAGTTCTAGGTGGTTGGGGAATATCAATGAACCGAAAAGTATCTTTTCTTTGGTACAGACAAAACCAATGTCATACAACTATCGCCTCCTGCTTACCTGTCTGTCTGTAGATTAACCAACACACTTATAAGGACTGTTTGTCATATATTGCTTGTTATTTTCATTTTCAAATAAGTAACCCCATTCTTAATGATTCATCTCACTTAAATCCCATGTGTGAAGAAAATCACATGTGTAATTATGTGTGAAAAAAATCACACAAGGTAATTTTAAAATTCCCATGTGTGAAAATGTAATTTTAAAATTCCCATGTGTGAAAATAAAAATAACACATGTAAAAAAATCACATGCGGTAATTTCGCAAGTAAAAAAGAAATTCCCACATGTGAGAAAAAATTCCCACGTGTGAAATAATCCCATGGAAATTTCACATGTGGTAAGTGAAAATTAACAAATGGGAATCTGAAAATCACATTCACATAATGCAAATGTTTTTACATATGTGAAGAGCCGTTTCGCATATGGGAATAGTCATTTCACATATGTGAAAACAAAATCACACATGGGACTTTTTCGTAAGGGAGGGGTGTCTTTATTGCTTTTCTCAGAGNTGGGACTTTTTCGTAAGGGAGGGGTGTCTTTATTGCTTTTCTCAGAGGGACGTGGATCCAAGCAATATGGAAATGTAAACAACAGCTTCCCCTTAAACGTACCACAAAGTGGTGGGCTGGGAAAATAAAAAAAAATAAATGAAATGGTACATGGACCATGTGCTCACCCATTTGAATAGTATTGACGGAGAGAGTACATGTGAGATATGAACAATCTGGGTCAAGTCATTCCCATGTTGCAGGACTTCAATGATTTTTGGGTTATGCCACTTGGCGGCCATATTGGATGTCCAATCTGCCGAAAGCTTTACATGCACATACAGGTCATCTAGAGGGAGCCACATAGCACATTTGAGCGCTCTGTTTCAAGTCATTCGTGAGTTATAGCACACTTGATGATTTTCAGGTTACGCCACCTGGCGTCCATATTGGATGTCCGATCGGGCCGAAACTCGGTATTTTGGAAGGTACCCTCTAATACATGTTTATTCAAGATATGAAAACGCTCGGTGAAATAATGAAGAACTGTGGCAGGTTCGTTACTTTTGTAGAACTTTGACCTCTGTGACCTTGAAAAGTAGGTCAAATCAAAAAACCTAATTAGATACACCTATGATAAAAATTTGGAGATGATCCAATCATCAGTTCAGGAGTAATTGCACTTTTTGTGCTTTTGGTTTTGGCCACCTGGAGGCGAAGCCAAGAATCGAATCGGACCGACACTTAGTGTCGTAGGTCATCTGACCTAGGGGTATATATGTTACAAGTTTCAGATCAATTGCTCCAGCGGTTACGAAACGTACCCTGCTAACGGACGACGGACGACGACGACGATGGACGACAGACGCCGCACCATTGTAGGAGCTCACAGGTGAGCTAAAAATGATTGAAAATTGCATTTTTTTTACACCGCCCACAAACTGATTACCCAATCAACAAAAATAAAACATAATAATAAGAAAAAACGCATTATTATTTTACCGCCGACATGCTGGACGACCCTTGCCTGACGAAAATAATTCACAGCGGTTGTAACATTCATTCCCGTTCCAATACATTGAGTGTCATGAACATTTTTATTATTTTTGTAGCCGCCTGTAACATGTTTTGACAAATCTAATAAAACTAATCAAATAATTACAGTCATTTTTATTTTTATTTTCTGCCCTAATGCCAGGGGTTTCCAGGGGAAAAAATCCGTAAACCAATGAATAAAATACGTGTAGCCTAAATGTGGAACGCCTTCATTACATGTCAGACGGGATTTTTATTTGACCTACTTGTATCTCTGTTCTAGGTCAAATAGCGTATTAAATGTGTCCATCATGTCCACTGACAATGTGGATTCATCACGAACCTATTGATTTTCGGCTGAATCGGACTTTCTATTTGGCCACCAGGGGGTTTTGTGAAAAACGAAAAATCGCCATAATTTACTTTTTGCAGCTACTGTGCTGGAAGGTTTACTGGATGTAGAGGTGAACGGCCTTCATCACATATCAGACGGGATTTTTATAATACAAATGAACTTACCCCACATGTGGTCACAAGTTTTTGAGCGTTTCACTTTACCAATGCAAAATTCAATGAATATCCAACATAAAGCACAAAAAAACGGCAGACAAAATGATAGTATTGACATGAAGTCGTCTCCGAATTT
Organism: Notospermus geniculatus; assembly: GCA_002633025.1. Lineage (NCBI taxonomy): Eukaryota > Metazoa > Nemertea > Pilidiophora > Heteronemertea > Lineidae > Notospermus > Notospermus geniculatus. The sequence goes on along the minus strand of NMRB01001719.1, from coordinate 6,589 downwards.
TGCAATTTTTCGACCCCAGTCGGGGTCTTCCTCAGGCACTTTCTAGAAGTAGAGACCCCAGAAGTAATTGCTGGTATTTATAAAAGATACCAAATGCTTTTACTTCAAGTTCTGTAATACATTTACATTGGACATCGCTGTGCAAATCTTAAGCAAAAGCATTTGCTAACTTTTATGAATACAAGCCAATACTTCTGGGATCTCTAATAGAAAGTGCTTGAGGAAGACTCCGGCTGCGGTCGAAAATTTGCAAAATTCGGAGGCGACATCATGTTGATACTGGCGGGGTCTTCCTCATACACTCTTTACTAAAAAGTGCCTGAGGAAGACCCAATCTGGGGTCGAAAATTCTCTAAATTCGGAGACAGTTAATACTATTAAAATTCAATGAACACAGAAATCAACTTACCTACAGCCCAGGGGACTTAAATGCGAATAGCACGGTATTTTTAAGGGAAGTCACGTGCAAAGCTTTTAAGTTCACAGGAAGTCACTGATCAACATGTCAGACCATAAGCTACATGTAGTGCGGAGGTGTTGTTGTTAGTGAACAGCAACGTTGTGACCGTTTGTCCAATCAACCACGGACAGCCACCGACTCTACCGCACCATTCCGTAAAGGTGCTCGCGTTGCTTTCGTCGTAAGGAGTGCACTGGGATCATATTATTTAATTTCGCATTTCGAGTCCTGTTTCATAGAGTGATGTTTACCGCTATCATTTTATTAACGACTGTTGTAACTCCAAGCTGTGCTTGCCGTAACACACCGAAATGTTTAGTGTACACAAAACAAGCCATGGGCGCAGCCATCTTTGATGCAATGCATTATGCCCATGAGTAGCCAGGACTCTGTATAAGAATGCGACAAAATTGTCAGATATTTCTTAAAATCTCTCGTAGTGCTCGTGGTGGTGTTATGGGCATCTGGGCGTGCCACAAACGGCGTTGTCTTCGAAGGGATCAAACAAGCAGTTTTCTATCAGGCCCACAAACGTTGCTTGATAAAGAAGCTTTTAAACCAGTTGACATGATACATTCTTAGCGGCCTGGTCTCAATAAGGAGGTTTTTATTTCAATCAGGCATTAGTTCTAGTATCCGCGCGACAGCAACTTCAACTTTATTGTGAGCATAGCTATACTTACTAACTATGCAATGATACCATTGCCAAATGTATACATTGCCTACCAAAAAAGCTGTCGGTTTTCATGTGAACTCGGCGAGACAAAATTACTCTGGCCAAGCCCACATCAATCATTATTCATAGGCTCAAACCGGCCCATTGTGTACGAGTGACACAAGGCTATTGCGCCTTACAGTCATCTAACTTTCGTCCACTGACAGCACCTTACCTCACTGCTAATAATCATGTGAGCCAACCAGCGGATTGGGGTGGATCCTAATCAACACGTCATAGCAACACGCTGCGCGAGGTGGGTTTGGACATGAGAAATTGATTCTACCTTTGAATGCCGGCCCTAGCCGACCAACTAATGGGCATGCGCAAGACCTACTGCGCATGCGCAGCTTAGTACACATTGCTACTATGCAAAACATTTCGGTGTGCGTAAGTATGCTAATTTAGAAAAATTCCAACGGTGCGGTTGGCGAGACAGCGTTGATTGTCAAATGCACGGATCGATATTTACGGGTTTTAAGTCTCCCAGGCGTAAAGCCTAGCGCACATGCCAAGATAATGGTCGTCACAACATTCTTCATCGTATGCTTGCTTTCCTTACAGCTGTATTTCCTGTGCCATCCGGCTACACCCATCGTTATGGTGATTGTCGCGGTTATGACATATTCAAGCCAGGCAAGGTGCCTTTCACACTCTGTCTGGGACTCTGCAGCAAGGTGTCGAAGTGCCGTAGCGTTCAATACAATGTGGACGCATGTTACTTGAAATCGCAAATTTGCTCGTACCTTTATACCGAGGGGGGTAAAGCATTTAATCAATATGATAAAAAAGGTAATTTGTTCTTGAGTTGTTGAGTAGGCTATTGGCACTGGCCGGCGTCATGATGGCCAAGGGGCCATCATGACGCCGGCCAGTGCCAATAGCCTACTTTTGGGCTCATTTAACACTACGGATATAGTCCGACGGACTATCACTGGGTATCATAGTCCCGGCAAATGTCCGGGGTGGACTATGTTACCTGAGGCTGTCTTTTCTGTAGCTACTTACTAGAAAGTGCCTGAGGAAGACCCCGGTTGGGGTCGAAAATTTGCAGATTTCGGAGACGACTTTCCATATTATATCATTTTGTGTGTTGTTCTTTGTGCTCTATTTTGGATAACAAAAACCGCAACATAGTCCACCCGGGACATTTATTCCTGGTGCCGGGACTATGATACCCAGTGATAGTCCGTCGGACTATACACTCTCAAAAGATTCTTGTCACCGCAACTTGTCTGCTAATATTGACGATATGCTTTAGTCAATCTGACGAGTTACTTGTCATGGCGAGTCGCACATTTCTGTGACGAGTTCAGTTTGTCCAGTTGACAAGATCTCTAGTTATGACGATAAGTTGCAGGTGGCAGGACATTATTGCGCATGCGCTTCCCTCACATCCATCGCTCAATTTCAAACGCTAAGCATGCTGTCACCATCGTTGCCTCATTCATAGCCACGTGGGTTTAGGGGTTATGTCTAGTAGTTTGTATGTTTCATAGGTCGTAGGTTCGAATCCCATCGTAGGCTCTGAAATTTGCTAAGTTTTTCTGTCATATGTAGCTGTTGTTAGTACTTGTAACTGCCGTATAACAGTCTCTTTGCGCATAATTTTTAATTTTTGTTTAGCCTGAATGACAAGACGTATTTGTTTCAATGATGAGATACCTCTTTTCTGAGGATGACAAGTTGAAAACTTGTCAATTGATAGACCATGTCAATTTAAGCATATGGCTGAGAACGAGTTCCAGCTTGTCAGTACAACAAGAAATTTTTTAGAGTGTATCCGTAGTGTTGGATGGCCCTCGGATTATAATAATTAGGATTTATAGTCCCCGGACTGTACCATCGGGGACTGTATCAGCTACTATACTGGGACACATAGGTACCGGGACACATAGGTACCGTGTACTGGGATACCTAGGTACCGGGACACATAGGATGGACCCCTACTTTGAACAACGTCACATTGCCTGGTGTCGATGGCCATCCTTCAACACATAGGGAATATCCTCGTTGTTGTCAGGGAGGAAGTACAGTTTTTTACGACTGTTTACCTCCCGCTTCTTATTCTTACATGTATCGTCTTTAATAGAGCAGGGCCTATGTTCCAAGTGATCTTCTGCATCTATTACGCCGCTGTAAAAGGGACTAGGCTGACAGCTCGTGCAAACGGTGCTTTTAATGTATCGGGGCAAAAACTATGGAAATAACTGATGCTAGCCCTCCGTACGACACCGTCACTCCCAATTTTTATACGCAATTTATGGACTTGCCTTTTTAAACAATATTATGACTAATCTTAACCCTTATGTTTTATGAGTGTCTTACGCTTTTAGGAATGTCTTAGTAATGTTTCAGAAATGTTTTAGTAATTAGTAATGTTCGTCCACTTGTAATGTTTTAATGGTATTTCTGTGTATTACCTCTCTTTTTAGCTCAGCTGACCAAAGGGCAGCGGAGCTAGTCATATGTATACTGAGTGGCGTCCGGATGTGTGTGTGTCTGTGTGGCGTCCGTTAAACTGGCACGTTTTGCAACCACAAGGCCCAGGGTCATGAAAGTGGGTGGAGGGGTAGGCCCTAGGAAGGACTCGAAAAAGGACCAAAAAGCTTTGCGATTTGACCCATATTATGCCCCCAAGGGGCAATTTGCGCAAAACGAAATATCTCAATATCTCAGCACCTGTGATAAATATGTCGACCAAAAGTGATGGAATAGAGGAGTATTTGAATTTCCCGCCCTTCAAAGTTCCTAGAGTGACTCTGTAACTGGTGTCCTGTCCACCTATATGTAGCCAGTGGTAACACTGACACTGGACTGATACTATGTTCAACATGGCCACTGTCATGACTGTGCTTTTCATCACTTGAGAAGTTCAACGTGCTGTTATATCATGACTATCTTTCATCAGGTAAAGGTCACATACTTAAACTAATTTTTTAAAGTGTGGTAACAGTCTCAATGCCTAATTGGTAACTTAGGTCATTGAAATAGGTAGATTTGAACAGTCTAGTAGGCCTAGTGGAGCATGCATTGACACAAGATGATGATCAACCTCACCACCATGATTCATGGCATGAACTAGTGCTGTGGTCTCACTAAACAGTGGGCGGGCATCCAGGCAACCGAGTAGCTTTACCTTGTTTATACTTCATATGTTGATATTCATGTCATAGCAAGGAACTACGCCTGGCAAGGTTTTATGAATTATGGACTGGTTCCCATCCATTAACCCCTTACCACCGTGTGGGTGTCATTAAGATCTACCTCGATTCACCAAGAGTTGCAGGTCTATTATCTGGTATTAACCCTTCCTCACCTGTGACCCAGTAGGTCTCATAATGATAATGATAGCTATCTCAATTCATAAGTGATATATTTAAACCCCTTCCCACAAAATGGCTCTGATATGATACAACATGTATCATCTCGATTCATGAAGTCATATTAACCCCTTCCCACCCAATGGGTGTAACACGCCATCCAGAGATATTAACCCCTTCCTACCCAAGTGGTCTGATGAGATATCTTTTTGGATTCATGAAGTGATATTAACCCCTTCCCACCCAATAGGTGTAATACGACATCTATCTCGATTCACCAAGAGATGTTAACCCCTTCCTACCCAAGTGGTCTGATAAGATATCTTTTTTGATTCACGAAGTGATATTAACCCCTTTCCACTGAACTGATTTCCACGAGGAACGCTTTGCTTGCTAACCATTAAAAAGGCACACTATTCGTACTTCGTTTCCCCTCTTTCAGCCTCTTGAGTTGGCAAGTCATAGTCAGCTGAGCACAAGACCCATGGGCCTCTTGTTTCACTTAAGAATCTGTACAGCGTTTTAGAGCATCATTGCGATGGTTTTACGCTATAGAAAATAAATAATAATTATTATTATTACTAGGCGCTATCGGTTCGCCTGGAGCAGTGAACTACATGTGGTACCCCACCGACTTCAGTAGCAGAAACTCCATGGACGAACCACACAGGAAATTACCATTTGAAATTCGGTTCATTCCCATTTCGCCAAATTGCATTTCGCCAAATTCCCAGTTCGCCAAAAAAAGTTCCATTTCGCCAAATCCCATTTTGCCAAATTCCCATTTCGCCAGATTCCCAATTCGCCAAATTCCCATTTCGCCAAATTCCCAATTTGCCAAATTCCAAATTCCCTTTTGGCCACGTTTTGCCATATTCCCATTTCGCCAAATTTGTTATTCAGGCTATAACCCCTAATCTAATGGACCGATCCAACGCAAAGTAACTTCAAAATAGAGGGTTAGGGTTAGGATAAGGCCATTGGTTATCAAACTGTTCCACTCAGGATTTGGAAGGGATGGGGCCTATGTCTCCACCTTCAAAAAGGACGGGTGTAATGTGCCACACCCAAGGTTACACAACTCTAGCAGTGTTTGTTCCCTTGACTATATCTGCGCTTATGTCAGTACAGATATATGAAGGGAGCAAACACTGCTAGAGGAGTGTAACCCAAGGCATATCAGAAGAACAAGAAAATTGAAATTAAAAGCAATCGTTTTCGTTGAAGAATGTACCTAGAAAATAACATCAGTCTTCTTTGGAATGATTAATTTGTTACACTTCTAACCCTGCTTCAAAAATTGTTAATATTTCGAACGATTCATTGTGAAAGAACACAGGGGGTGTCAAGTAAAGTTTTGGCGAAACGGGAATTTGGCGAAATGGGAACTTTGCCAAATGGGAATCTGGCGAAACGGGAACTTGGCGAAATGGGAATTTGGAAAATTGGGAATTTGGCAAAATGGGATTTTGGCAAAATGGGAATTTGGCGATTTGGGAATTTGGCGAAATGGAAATTTGGCGAAATGGATTTGGCAAAATGGGATTTGGCGAAATGGGAAGTCACCTTGAAATTCATCACCAAGTCTATCGGCCTCATGACATTCAAATTTCTCTGACAAAGGCGTCAATGATGAGACAAATTAATACAGTACGGAGTCTTCGCAACCGCCTAGTTATGCCAATGACAACGCTTATCTATTGCAGGGACATAGGCTGCCCAGCAGACGATAGAAAATCGTAACTAAATGTAATCGTTGGTCTATCCGGCGATTGCGAAAACTCTATTACCACCTAACGCCCTGTTTTCAGATCTTATCACCAGAAGTGCTTATTTCCAATCGCAAGCGGCGGCACCAGCAGGCAATCTGATTCAAACCAAGGACGCCGCAAAAGTTTTTCAAGAATGTGCGATCCACTGTTTGCAACTTCAACTAAACTGCACCGCATTCGTGTACGACAGCATCACATGGAAGTGTTATCTATTCGACATCGTCCACTTCTCTCTTCCTTTGGACCCTACTACACGTATTTTTGGAAACAACTCGTTCTGGATTGTCACTGTCTATTAAAGTCCCACAGTATGCATGAG
>NMRB01001718.1:143537-155705 GCA_002633025.1 Notospermus geniculatus | reverse complement strand
AGCAGAACCTTTGGGGGTAGGCCCAGACACAGGATGTAGCAATTTGAATATACCAACTGATAAGAGAGTTTGGGGGCTGACCAGCACTTTAAAGCTGACGTGAACGAACAAAAAGCCCTCATGCGGCGAGCAAGAGAATTGCAAACGCCCTGCAAATACCTCAAACAAAGGCTCAGAACATGATAGGCCCCACGAGGTCAGGAGGGCGCCACCTCATTTGTCATAGAGCTTTCGAGGGGTCAACATCCTGTGGTGAGCTCCTGCTGAACACTTTTTTCAAAGAAAAAAGTTTGACCCAGCTGGGAATCGAACCCGCGCCTTGTTATCTCTGTCCCACTGTCTTCCCCATTCAGCCACCGAACTTATTGGAAGATTGCACATGTTTTCTCTTATTCGAAGCATTATAACGTAAGTCGAAGGCCTACGTCTATGACAAACATAAATCATGACCCTGTCAGTTGGCTCGTTGACCGAGTGGATAGAGCGGTGGATTACAAATCAGGCAGTCGACGGTTCGAATCCCGCCTAAATGACTACAATTTTTTTTCTTTGAGTAGTGTAAGAGGTATCCGGAGATGTTGACAGCTCTGTTGCCTGAAGGCAAATAAGGTGGCGCCCTCCTGGCGTCGTGGGGTGTATCATGTTCTGAGCCTTCGTTTGATGTGTTTGTAGGGCGTTTGCAATTCTCTTGCTCGTCGCGTGGGGGCTTTTTGTTCGTTCACGTCAGCTTTAAGGTCTGGTCACCTCAGACCTGCAAAATAATCCTGTGAGCCTCCATGCATGCTTCGTACTGTTTTGTCAAAAGCATTTCTGTAACTAGCACAAGGGAGGGGTGTTATCTGCAACATGAAAAGTCATCACTTAGTCACAACTTAAAGCCACACTGTATTGAATTCAGAAAGAAAGTCTTTACCAGTATGTCTTCCGACGTTAGTGTAGTGTAAAATGTGACTGGTGCCACCAAAAAGCTTGTCGCAACCGAGGAAAGGGTTAATGGCCTTACAGCAGAATATGGTAGCTGAAATGTACATTGGCACGGGTTTACAATAGTAGCGGACAGCAGTGATAATGCATGTAGTTGAATAAATTGATGACCAATGATGATCACACTAGCGACAAGTGCCTAGCTGCTTTTGCTGGAGCGCTCACAAAATGACCTATATGCTCTACCTGAATACATTAGAGCTCTGCCTGCAGTCTTTTCATTGTGTGCTGAAACTCTGGGCTTGATTCTTTGAAGGACATGACAGGCAAGCATTTTGGGGACCTTTACGAGGCTGCCTCTACTTGTACTCTCTTACACATTAAAAATAGCGTAAAATTCAATACAGAGGGACTTTCAAGTTTTTAAAGATAATAACTTCCAATATCTTCCAACGTTCTTGACACTAATACATGATGATGTATTCAAAGGAATCTATAGGTGGTCCCAAATTCTACCATACCATGAACCAATGGTGTCAAGATGGATTGCATTTTGTAAATAAATTAATAAGTCATAGCGAATTTATATCTAACTTGGCCCACCATGTTTCTGTGAACTGATAAAACACTGAACTTCACATAATACCACTTAACAGCTTTTGAAGCGTTACTGAATGTTTTCATACAAAATGTAGTCACTATTTCATAATACTACTGATAAATGCTATGCCAAGGAATGCTAACTTACATGATTGAAAAATGCTCTAAAAGGCACTATGAACTTTGACTAATATCACTGGATAATAATGAACCAAGAGGAAAGAACTTAAAGGGAAGTCTTACTCTTATCTTCCTTACTTTATTAAAGTGCCACTGTATGCATTAGATTTTCTATCCCGTGGCAGGCGACAAAACCTTTGACCTTTAGGCAACCTCGTGTAAAGGTTTACAGAAGCGATCAATGTAAAGTCCGGCAACATCTAACTACAACCCAATGGAATGCGGAAGTCATGTAATTTGGCAGAGCTTTGCGGTAATCATGCCTGTTGACCATTGTGGTCGTTCCCCGATTGTTCGCGCTGTGTACCGGTTATTCAAGAGTCGTGTGTGATTAAACGTCCGTAGAAAATCCAACTATCAATTTCCTAACTTCTGCATTCCATTGGGTCAAAGTTAGATGTTGTCGGACTTTACACTGTATACCACAGCGCTAATTCATGGTGGCGAGGTTGATCATCTGGACATTTCAATGCATGCTCAACAAGACTGTTCAAATCTATCTATTTGAATGAGCTACGAATTAGGCATTAAGGGCTGCATGGGTCGGACTTCAGCCACACTTTCATTCAAGTCTGACTTTTCTCAATGCTTCAAGCAAAGATAAACTCTAACTTAAGCTATACTTCAGGCTAAAGTCCAACTCGTGCATACAGCCCAAAGACTCGTGCCACAAAGAATGAGTTGAAGCATAGTACCTTACTTGATGAAAGGTTAGTCACGCTATAACAGCACATTGAACTTGCCAAGCGATGAAAAGGATGGCGGCCATTTTTGACAGCGAATGTTTTGACATTGTATCAGCCTAAGGCTACGTGTTACCACTGGCTGTGTATGAGTTAGACAGGACACGAGGCTGATCACTTGGTTCCCTGATCCGCCACCAGGGGGATACCGAGGCATACCGAATGCATACAGTGGCTCTTTAGTTAATATATTATCATTTTGTACATGTAGTAGGACTGATGTTAATAAATTCACAGTGGAGTAGGCAAACTGAAACTACAGTTAATGTGGGCATCAAAACTCCACTACAAATGTATATGTCTTGGATATATGATTCATAAAAAAACAGGTGGAGTGTTATTTACAATTATTCACAAACTTTGATGCATGTCAGGCGCAGAATTGTACTACATGTAGTAGAAAAGATGTCCGGCCCTGGACCATAATTGATACAGGAAAAGTGGACATAGGGACAAACTAGAACTGACTTACCAGTCAATTCTGAAGACTGCCCACGAGCACAAAGGGAGTGGAGTGTAAGGTAGCAGATTTAGATAGAAGGCTGTGTGGAAAACAGCTCACCTACTTTGACCAAGCAGAGCTGTGGTGATATTTTCCCCAGTTTATGACTCCCCTTGATATTCATAAACAGATTACGGCTGCAATCAACTAGCAATGAACGAANCCGTACGATGAACACAGTCAGCGCACCAAGTCCCGCTGCCTTTCCCGCTCTGTCAGCTGCCTCCCGCTGCTGTTGCCGACGGAACATTGCCTTTTGTTGCGGGCAGGGGAAAAGTTATAATTCGGGATGGGCCTTGTGCGGGAGAAATATGCTGGCCCCTAGGCTTATTGCGTGAATGATAGGGAAATAAGGGGCCTCTCTGAGATCGCATGGGCCCGCCGAAAATCGGCGAAATCACCCCCTATTCCCGCTTTTTTAGGAACGCACATATGGGGTAATGTTGAGCCAGGGAGTGACCCCCCGGGGATCTCGGTACCGGTATGTTCTAATTTTGTCCACGGGGAAAACCCATCAGATACCCAACAAACTCATCAAAATAACACTTTCTAAATATCTGATGAAGCCAGAAATCAATAGGGTTCTTGCCAAGATACTTTTCTGTCAACCCTGAAAATTAGATAGCATTACCTCCTCTCGTTCATGAGTTATCTTGCAAAGTAGCCCAGTTCGGGAGAGAGATCCATCCAGACAACTTCAGCAAAACCAAGTAAGACTGCCCACCCCTGGTGGGCAGTCTTAATAAATTTGAGAGGCATCAATCCTGCATGGTGTCTGACAGAGGTTTCCTAGCAGTCACCAATTGAAAGATGACCACGGCAGAACTTCGGTCCAAGTCCATGTACAGCTCCTCCACTTGATGCTGAATTTAGAGGGTTTTTATTTATCGGGTGGGCATGGAATCACCTTCCATTTCATATGGGAGTGATTTAACACTTCTGTTAACTTTTCAGGACTCCATTTTGAATAATAATTATGTCACTATTTTCGTTGTGAATTCAAACACTTCCTTAATTTGCGTGAAATATTGCTCTGAACTAATTTACACAGTTTTGAGAAAGTACAACAGAGTACAAAGACTACATAATTGAAGGATACACAATATTGTCAATAATAGAGATTTATAACCAAATCACAGACGTTGGTTAAATATTTTGCAAAATTTTAAATAATGCAGCCATGTAAAATAATTTGCCTCCTATTACTTTGCTTTCTTACAAACACATTCTGTTACCATGACCATTCAATGGGGAACTGCACACTGTCATCACAATGTGGCGCTGCAAGCAGTTGTACCGATGTCTCTTTTTTCTAACCTTATTTCCATTGTTTCTGGGGTGCAAATAAATCATTTGTGTTGGTCACCCAACAGTAAACTTTACACTATCATAAGAAGATGAAATTTTCTTTTAATCTCTTTTTTTTCTTAAAATGAAGAATGAAGAAATACGGTGGTTATAAAAGCACCGTTTTTGTCTTGTTATTCCTGTAGAAAAATGTACAGGAAATGTTTCATGCCACAACGTCAACACCTAAAATGACGTCAGTGACGTGGTTTCGGTACAACCGCTTGGAGCGCCGACCTGCCGGGATAATCTGCAGGGCGGGTTCCCCATTGTCCTACTGCATTTGAAAGCAGATAATGGTTGTGAACACACACCATTTACTTCTAGAGTGAATGTTTGATATCATGAATTCATCTATCAAGAAGACAACACAGAGCGTGGCATATGCCCCCGACTGGTATGGTTTTTGTGGGCAAGGACCAGATGGTACATTTGGGAAAGTGGTACCTGGTGCTGGTCATTAAAAGGAACCTTCCCCTCATGGCGACAAACCTTCACAAAAAATTTCAGGTTGATCGCTCAAAGCATTCTCAAGTTAACTGACGGACACCGGCACTGACGCCGACGCAAAAGCCCCGACATAAGGCCCCCGACCTCCAAATTTAGCCATTTTATAAGTGAAGTGGCTTGAAAGTCATGTCTCACTCACGGTGAATTGTCAAAATGTACCATTTATGTTATGCCAGTAGCTGAACTGCCACTCTCACACTAAAGCCTAGTTCAAACTTCGACGCGCGACCATCGTCGTCGGCAACCGATCGCCCGATCTCGCATGCGACACCAACCCCATCAAGCGATTTGGTCAGGGTTCAATCGTGAAACTGTAGTTACTTGAGTCATTTCATAACGCGTCGCCGTCGCTGAAGTACGCTGAACTTACAGTCTAGTTCATTCTTCGACGCATGGGCCATGGCCATCGGCATCCGACGCGCAATCAAAATCTGAACGCCGACATAATATTACTTGGCTTATGTCCGCGTACAGATTTTGATTGCCGATTGCTGATGGCCATGCGTTGAAGTAAGAACTAGGCTTATGAATCAACTCTGCGAAGTTGGGTTTTCCAAATTATACTTTGGGGCACATTCTCTTCGATAAACATTCCATCAAGTTGCTTTGACACAAATATTCATGACAACAGTTATTTTGATGTGTTATCCAAATCTAGAAATATTAAGTCCACTTCAGAGAATCAAAATAACCCCATGACAAAACAAAGAGGGTGACATGGTCAAGTGTCAGTGAAACAAACCAAAGTACCTGCTGACTCAAAACGGGAAAGCATAGGAGGGTTCTTTCAATGAGAAATGAAAAAATCTTTTGCCATATTTTATATGAATCAATTCCAAGTGGCAGAATTTTCAATCCAATTTACAAATATCACCCACTTTGCCACAGAATTATCCTTGAACCCTTGTAACATACAGCAAATCACATCCGACCTTGAATTTGTTCCATGAAAATGCACGAAACTCATTCCACTCTGCCTCTTGTCTAATTCGAGTCACTCGAATCCATCTTTTTTCTTAGGAATATCTCGCGTTTCCATTCAGGCATCTTCGCAAGTTTCTCCATTTCTTGTTCCTTTTTCTTTATTTCTTCTTCAAGTGGGGCCTGAAAGATGCAAATGGATTTCTTTTTCTCAGAACTGTACACAAGTAACATGGGTCTTGTGCTGCCCAATATTTTGCCTTCACAAAACGGGCCAAAACCACGGTGTCATAAAATAAAATCACAGGTACACAGCATTAGACTAAAATAACGGTAACTAATTTATCAAGTTTGTTAATATCACATTTATCAATATTTAAACTACCGGTACATGTAATTTATCAAGTTTGAACGAATATCAAATTTATCAATATAACTAATTCATCAAGTTTGAACCAACATCAAATTTATCAATATAACTAATTTATCAAGTTTGAACCTAACAAACATACTTTTAGCATGGTTCAATATCATATCATAAACCAATATCAATATCATAAACCTTGTTTGTGGGAGTTTACACAAGTTGGTCTGTAATAGGAGCAATCAGCCGCGCATATTGCCAAAAGATGGCAGCAAAGTTCTAGCAGACCAATACACAGGAAAATCCACGTGATTGGTGCTCGATCAAGAATGAATGGGTCTGCTATATGGACTGAATTGGGCCGTAGTGACACCTATTGGTCAACTCACTGACAGCTCCTACTATCCCGCGCACTGGTACTTCATAGTTGATTTGTGGCCCAGAACTAATCACTAGGACCCATGTTCCCGAAGCCGTCGTAAGGTTAACGATGTCGTTACGCTATGCATTTTTCCACTTTTAACGACATCATTAACCTAACGACGGCTTCGGGAACATGGGCCCTGACCAGTATACATACCTGCATCGCCCTCTTTTCCAGTTCCTTTCTCTCAATAATTTTCTTCTTCCAATCAGGAACATTCTTCCATTTGGCTGCTTCCTGATCCTGGACAGCTTTCTCCTCCTGAAGGGAAAAAATGTGCATTCTTTCATGACAAAATCATGCAGGAAATATGTCAGACAAGGAGCTTATAGTACCAGGGTCCATATTCATAAACATACTAGCCCTCTAGTCCGAAATGTAAACATTACGGTTTGTTTATTTACATGGTTGATCATAATAGTTATTCTCCTTTGTACATAGGTGGCAGCACCGTGTATACCAAAACAAAACAAAATAACAAAAAAACATTAATGTTATCAACTTTTAATATCTATCTTGATAAATATTCTTGTAGCTGAAATAAATTTATGATTTTACGCTCAAAAACAAACAAAAAGTTGTGAAACGCGATTTATAATAAATTATTTTAATTTACTGATTTGTTAGTACCAAAAGTTGAGAATAGGTGGCAACATACGTTTGGTCAGCCCCGCCCACTTTTGGACTAGAGGGCCTTTAAGTCAAAGTGTGATACAACTTATCCTTTGTGTTGAACAAAGGATAAGTGTCAGTAGTTTTACTGTTACGGTGTTTTATGATAAAGTAGTTTTATGATTATGGGCCCTGGTCCCCTTGGATCTACAACTTAACTAGTACATATTGTATTTGTGAGGTGGTCAGTATAGGAAAACCCATCGGATGTTGCGTTTGAGGAAAGTGATGACCTTGGTGAACCCGCACACTTCAAAAGCTGCATGAAATGTACTTCGTAGGTGAACAGTAGTAGATCAATGCACAGGCAATCTGACAACCATTGTTGATCACTTAGTGACTTCCGACGGGTTTCCTGGACCGCCACACATTTATGTACTGTTATTACCCATCTTCAATCATGATAGAGGCATTATGGGTCATATTTTAGGATGTTCCTTAACATTAAGGTCCACCTTAAATCTATTGTTCTCGATGGTTTTACAATAGACTTAAGGTCGACCTTAACACCTTGTATGCCAACGTCATTTTTTGGGTTTTCACCCCAGCGTGCCAACGATTTCAGCGAATTTCACCATCCTTCACCATGCTGCATTACATGTACATACACGGATCACCTTTTGCAATATACCAAATGAAAGAAGGGAAGACAAGCTTTCCATTGATACCACTTATTCTATGTTCAGTAAAAGGTAGGGAAGTGAAAACAAATCGAGAAGTACATGAATTTTACTGTTTTTTGCGGAAACTGCGCAAGAAGTGGAGAAAAACACATCTTCCTGCGCACCATAACAGTAACATACGTAGTTGGTAGTTAGCACGTGCACTCGCTGATCTGTAGCACGCCAACCTGTGGTGACTCAAACAAACTACTAGGTACCCGGACGCACAATGACGCCACCTATCGTCTGGTGAAAGAAAACTAGGTTTGACGAAAATTCTCGTCTTCGGCATACAACGGTTGGCAGCGTTTGACGAAAATTCTCGTCTTCGGCATACAACGTGTTAACGTTAAGGAACGTTCTAAAATATACGACCCTATGATTCCTTATCAGTTTAGCATACTTCCTTCCTTACCAAATATTTATCCACAATTTCCTGATTTTTCTTTTCTCGATGAGTGGTCGTTTCCACACGGGGCAGTTATCTGTTATCTTCTGATAACCAGGAAGTTGTGTCACATCTGCAATGATCAGACAAATACGTGATGAGTACTTCCTGCTGGTAGAGTGACAGGAACACTGGATAAAGGGCACCCAGCACTGGCTGAAACTCAGCTAGATCTAGGCTAATAACACATAGGTACATGTATGCAAAGAACAACAAAATCGGTATCATATTCCAGGCCTTGTCTTCTGAGGGGAGTGAAAAACTGCTCGCCTTGAGAACAATACTCCCATCTCTACCTTGAGCCCCAAAAGTTGGCAGGGTGTCCATTTCCGAACATCAAACAGTCTCATGCACATCAAAATAGGCCATGATGCATTTTTCCATTCAAATTTGATGCTGCATTGTGCTCAACTAAATTTCAAATTCGAATTCAACTATGATGCCGTCATTCCCATTTATAGAATGACCAATCAGAGACAATACGGGTACGAGGTTGATGATGTAGATCAGCCTCACACCAATCGATACTTGCTTCTGATTGGTCAAGTCAACAGACTTTTGAAATGGACTTTGAATTAGACATGATGCTGCCAGTACTCAAGGTAGAGATGGGAGCGTAGAAAATTCTACTGCTGAAGTGAGCAGTTTCAAAAGACAACACCTGATATTCCATGTTTAGGGAACATCACATTACAATCACATTGCTCCATCAGAGATCAGTATCAGTACATTTAGGAACCCTGACAATTAAGCTGCTTTATACATAATGAAATTCATGATGCCATTTGGTTCAGAACATTCACTGTCAATCAAGACATTTAGCCCTATACATGTAGCTACACTGCAATGCAAATTTCATACCAAGCTAACATGGCTAATGACATGATGATGTACTGGGGGCCTGTTTCGTAAAGTGGCTTTAAGCTGATGGGATCATTAACTTCAATGCATTTTCCATTTGGTTAAATGTACATGTACCAGGGCTTTCATTAATTTCTGATGTCAGGGTGTCATTGACTTCCACCGTTTTTTCCCAATGCGTCAATGACTCCCATCCCTGGAGGCCATCTTTTTTCCTTTTTTGACATGACGACGTGTCTGTGTCTTTGTATCGAAAATTTCAAATAAAACACTGGTTTTCTCTTGCCTGTTGGTACCTTCATAAGGGGCACAGTCCGCGTGAGTTACTGCGAAACTAATGTATTGGGCCAGCCCTGTATACCACGATATATAAATACACGCAGCACACCTGGATGACCTAATTTCTGTCCGCAGTGAAGTACACCTGACTGCGGACAAGATTTTGCAGTAGCTCATGCGGTGTGTGTCCCTAATGTTACATCATAAATCAAAGGGTGTTCTCGCGAGGGACAGGCCGGAAAACAATGTTCACGGATTTAAACAGAGTAAGCTGCCACGCCATACAGAACAGACAGAAAACCACGTGCTATGATAAAAGTCACGAAAATGAATGGTCACGTCAGCGGTGTTGCCGCCTGGTGCTGATTGTGTGATCAGTGTATTGTGTGGAGAGACGAACACGATCGTCAACAGAAAGTCAGGCGGCTGTGCGCTATAATTTGGCTATAATACTAAGACGGAAACATCTTCCCATCGCCGGGGTTGGGCGTTTCAGGAATACGGCCAGGAGCGGGATGCTGATGCGTATTTCGACGATCATATAATAATTTTGGAGCGTATTTGACTTCTTTGAAGTGCAAGGCAATGCGTATTTGACGAACACTGCTATTCTTTTCGTGCGTAAATTGAGATTTCAGTGCGTAAAATACGTCCATACGCACGCTATTGAAAGCCCTGATGTACTATTACCTTAAAGTCGCTTTACGAAAAAGGCCCCTGGTGTAAATGCTGAGTTTCATGTTGCACTTGGGATTTATATCATTTCAGTTAGATTCGTTGAATTTCTGCCAAAACTTGGACAGGTGTGAAAAATCAAATTGAATCGAGTGAAGAAATTTGGTATATGAGTTGATTACTGTCAATATCAAAGACCATTGTTACGATCGGACTTATGATTTGATCAACAGACTAATTGTAAATCATCAAAAAGAAGTGAAAGACAAGGAACGAATAATAAATTAGCCAAAAACTTGTCAGAAACTTGAAAACCTGCATTAACCCAATTTCACCATAGTTTCAATAATACTTAACTCTGAAATCAATTAGTGATAAGTGATAACAGCATCAAGGAATAATTCATTAATGCAGGAGTCATAATGAAATGGTTCATGGACCATGTGCTCACCTTGGTGTTCTAACAGGCCACCCGAAAAACAAGTATGAGACAAATATGCATTCAGGGAGACAAATGTTATTTCTGAAAATGCAACCAATGTTGCATATTTCAACTGTTCAATGTTGCATACTTGACCACCTGGTGGCCAAGCCAAGAATCATATCGGACCAAAACTTGGGTCTGACCTTGAGGTACAGAATACATCTACAAAGTTTAAGGTCAAGAAGGTGGACAGACACCACGTGATTGTAAGAGCTCACCAGGTCAGCTAAGAATGTATCTATGTATATTCAAGAATTAGCACTTTACATGTAGGTAAATTATTCTAGATTTACACGAGACTTGGATTTTTTGCATGCCCTAGTTAAATCCAATCAATATACTGGCTTTGGACACTTTCAAAATTCTAAGTCATTTTCCTCTTTTCCTTCCTTTTGTCTCTAACCACTAATTATTTTTTTTATTGATGAGAACATTTTTACCTTGACAAGTGGGTTACATGTATATAATCTCATTAGATTGTCTATGCCAAAGGTTATTCACAAGGGGTTGCCGATATATGAATAACAAAGATAATTATGATGGATGCCATTCAAACCTCTCAAATTCAAAGGCTAAAGCTATTGGAGGTGGGTTACCCTAATCTGCGTGCCACGTGCCACGTGCCAAGTTCCACGTGCCACGTGCCGCGTGCCAAGTTCCATGTGCCGCGTGCCATTTTTATCAAAAAATTTTATAATAATTGCTGAATTGTAATTTATCAAAATAAGGTGTTGAGGTGAAGGTGGATGGAAGATGAACTTGAGCATTGATCAAGGGCAAGCCCATCCATGTGATTTATACTCGTATTGACGCTGCCAAAATTGTCTGGGAACAAAGGGCTAATTATCCACAAACCAACTAACATGTCTAAATATCCACACAAGAAGGGATTACAAAAACTGTGCATAATATTGTATCCACCACTAGAAGAGCTAGGTTACATTTTATTAGTCAGTTTGATTCAGCCTGGCCAAGTTAAGTTGAACTGACATTGGGCAGTGTGACTGAACATGTTGAAGGGAGGAAATGATGTTTTTGATGGCCAAAAATTTTGCAGGAGTTGTTAAAGTTATTTTGCCGTAGATACCGGTGCATGTAAGCTTACTGCATTGGCCAATCTCATTGAAACATCAACAAACTACCCTATATTACCCCTTTCACTAGCCCCGGCATGCCTGGCATTTTGATGGAAACATTGCCTGCTTGTCCCCAGCCAGAAAACTAGACCTGGGAGCCTGAAGAATCGAAGTTTTGCCGGGAATGCCATTGAACGATGTAGGCATCTATTGCCACAAAATCGGGCTGAAGGCCCCACATACATGTAGGCCTATAATCCCTAGGCCCATGCTGGTCTTTTTTATAGATCTCAGTCGTGTGCCCCTAGTTCCAAGCCAGCTTGACTGCATGCAGACATGCATGGCGGATTCCCCTCAGGTTGACCCTCACCTTCAAAACATTATGAGCATTTCATTTCACTGTTAGCCACCTTTGTTCCCAGGCAATGTTGGAAGTGTCAATACGAGTATTTAAATCACATGGATGGGCTTGCCCTTGAGATCAATGCTCAAGTTC
>NMRB01001718.1:87447-121942 GCA_002633025.1 Notospermus geniculatus | reverse complement strand
CATATGCAAATATTAGTTGAGCCAGTCGAAAGTAAAATGAAATGGTCCATTGACCATGTGCTCACCTGGGGAATGTAGCAGGAGGACAAACAATGACAAAAGTTCAGGAGTTATTGCACTTCTTGTGTTTTCTGTTTTGGCCACCTATTGGCCAAGCCAAGAAAAGAATTGGACGGAAACTTGGTGTCATAGGTCATGGGGGTACATGTTTGTACAAAGTTTGTCAATAGCCCCAGCGGTTACAAAACGTGCCCTGCTAACACTCAATGACGGAAGACGACAATGACAGACGCTGCACCACCGTAAGAGCTCACCAGGGGAGCTAATAAATGGTGAAGGTGCAAGTTGTCAGTCCATGCCACATGTTTGACTTATTTGTAGCTCGAAATAACCAGTACAAAACAGGACAGCCAGGACTGTGTCATGCTGATGGAATGAGCGGAGGGGGCATTGGCGCTCCCCTCGGTTGGTATTGTTTAGTTTCAATACATTCACTCCTTCGTCCAAGTCATGAACACAGCTATGCACATGTAGGACCTGCCCTGACCACAGGGTTTGTTCAAAATCATTCCCTTATCCCACAACTGGTAAGATTAATCACACAAAATCATTTCCAAACACAGAGAAATGCTATACTACAGGTCAAACTCCTTCAAATTCATGCAAATCCAGCAATTTCAGCACTCAGGTATTTTACAGAACCAATTTCCTAACGCTACTGCCTGACAGGGACAAATGCCAACACGCAAGAACTGATGCATCAAACAGAACTGCAAAATGCAAAGGAAGAAAATCTGTTACGGGTACCTTATCCTGAGTTACATGTAAGCAGGGCAGTGAGAGGAGGAGAACTTATTCAAATCTGTAATTAAAGTGAACTAGAGCAATAAGAAGGGTGTGGATGAGATGGGTATCAAGTCAATGATAATGGTAAAGTAACTCATTTTGTATCAAGTGTGATCATAAGGAATCAACCATAAAGGTTTAACCATGTTAACTGCGAGCGATGAAGTAACTGAGGGATACACTTCATGTGTTGCCACCAGAGCAATAGGCAGGAGCTTCAACTTTTTTTATAGTGGGGTACATGAATCTGTCAACTTGATGCCTTGAATTCCATTTCTGAGGATAACAGATGTGCAAATGTATGTAGCCTATTCAGATGTACACAGATGACCTTGCGCTGTCATCGTTCGTGGGGTTCTCATTAATTCAGTCCTTTTGTATCAATTTTTTGTATCTGCATGAATTCAACAAAATTTGCACTATATGCAGAAGGGTCTTGCCCATCATATGAAAGAGTCTGAATGCAAATCTGTTGAGGTTTAAACAGATACTGTCACTTTTTATAAAAAGCAATATTGTAAGTTGAACCTTTATGTTACTTTATGGTGTGATGGATCTTAATAAATATTTCACCGTAAATTTACAGATGTTGATATGCTAAAATGCTGAAATGGTTGTTCTCCTTTTAGTGGTGCTTATGGAACATCCTCTACATCAGACAAGAAGACAGGAAGAAAGCTCAGGAGAAAAGACACGAGTGGGGAAGAGGCAGTATGGACTGACTCATGACTGAAACGGTTACAATCGGCAGTAGTGACCTTGACCTTTTGACCCACAAACCCGTTGGTTTCTTGCGGTCGCCATACCAAACACTATCACCAAGTCTGATGACAAACTAAGTCCAGCGGTAGTTATTGCACTAAAAGGTTTTTACGAAGTCTGCTGTGGTGACCATTGGTGACCTTGACATTTGACCTTTTGACCCCCAAATCAGTAGGCCTCCTGAGATCACCATTTCTAACACGCACACAGTTTGGTGACAATAAGGCAAGAACAGGGAGGAGCTATGTTTCTCACAAGTAAAAGAAAGGTTTTTTCCCCAAGTCTGCTCTGGTGACCTTGACTTTGACACTATGACCCCCAAACCGATAGGTTTCTTAAGGTCACCATATCCAACAAATTCACCAAGTTTGGTGACACTCAGGCAAGCCCAGGGCAAACCGCAGTTATTGCGTTCACAACCTTTCCACAAAGTCCACTGTGATCAGGAATTTGATGACAACATCAAGATCAACAAAAATTTCGCACAAAAAAATAACAAAAACTTGCCTCAAACTGTCCAATAAATTGTACCACTTGAGCATCCTACAGTTAGGTCCTATCCTGCTTGCTAAAACATCACTTAACGCACTGACGTTGGAGAATGTAATAAGCCTACTATAACATCGTTTGGATGAGTTTCAAAGCACTTTTTTCTAAATTAGGATGGATGAGGATAAGGCGTCATATTCTTTAAGTCTCATTCATTTAGTAAAATTAATGCCCTGTTGAGTCATATCATAATGATTACAAATGATCTAACTTGTTGTAGGTTGGGGGATGCAGTCATGATACTTGACTCTTCTTGCAATAGACTAGTACCTGATCCTACCAACCTGCGTGCTGCAGTCATGGCGTGTTTGGTAGGACCAGTTTTGGCCGCCATTTTTGGAGGAATTCTGCAAGTGACGTCACTTGGGAATTTTATGAAAATTAAATGTAAATTTATTCAATTCTCAATACGGCTGACGTACTGGAATGCAGATAGAAGGTGACCTACATTTGAGCGAGGAAATCCACGAATCATGAAGGGGTTAAAATAGAAACAGTATCAACATAATGTTCCTACTTATCTCCTGCGCCAGCACCAGCCAATCAGATTCACGAATGTCATAGGCACGACCGGTCCTATACACATGCAAATGTCCGATGTAAAATCGTTAGGACTGGGTACCAGTCTATTATCTTACAAGCAATACGGATTGGCTGACCCAGCTGGCACCAGGAGCAGGCCTACTTGACAGGCCATCAGCATGCAGTCCAAGGGCGTATTCGAATCCTCATTCTTGACCACACTCGTGCTGACCCAGTTCATGTAGTTGCTGACTCAACTCGAGAACAGCAGTCTCGAACGCCGAGAATGCCACCCGTGTCGGGTCAAGAACATGTTCTCCTCACTCCCCACTCAGCGGAGGTTTGAGAACACGTTCTTGTCCCAACTTGAGTTGCGTTCTCGGCGTTCGAGACTGCCGTTCTCGAGTTCAGTCAACAACTATATGAATTAGGTCAGCACGAGTGTGGTCAAGAACGAGGATTCGAATACGCCCCAATAGTGATGGGACAATCCAGTAATGTGGATACCCATGGTTTCAGATGTCTTTTTGATTGAAGAGGAACCCATGATCAAGACTGAAGGTCCCTGCTGGAGAGAGTATCTCCTTAGTAATGTGTCCGCATTAATGAAGGTTTTCCAAGCATTCCATCTGATTGATTACACTGGGGCAGCTAAGAACTGAGATGCTTAATTAAACTATTAAGTTACTGACTAATCAAAACTCAAGGGGATCATTTAGATTGACACTTTGAGTGCGGAATACAACTGATATACTCGATAAAAGTGTTGACTCTTCTGTGTAGGATGGTCCAAAACCTACAGTAATAAATATTGAACCTACACGTAGAGTATGTTGCACAATTGAACCTTTATCTGCATACATGTACCTTCCGCGTACGTCATGCGGAAGTTACACTTAGTTCATTGCGTACGGTACGGGTGCGTCACGCATCTCTTCTGCGTGACGTCTGCGCACCACAGGCAAATGACATTACGTTCACTACGTGCCTTCCACGGCAACGCGCGACATCCGCGGAAGATACGTGGACGGTACACGCATGACACTGCATGTCCTGCACGGGGCGGAAGGGAGGTCAACGTACTTTATAAAGCCACAGGAATGTTTTTTTTTACAAATTATTATCATTCCTAAGTTAATCTTCATATTAATGACACAGTACTCTGCACAACTGACCTACCTTCCATGCCACATACATTTACCATAACAGCATCAGGTGCGTATACATCTTTGCATCTTCGGATGTCACGCGGCGCCTTGGAAGGCATGCACTGAAGACATACATGTAATGTCATTCATATGTGTCGTGCAAGAGGTCACGTGGAAGAGACATATTACGTACCCTTACCGTACGATCAACAAGCGTTCCGTACCTTCCGCTTGAAGTACGCGGAAGGTACATGTATGCAGATAGGTTAAGGGCCATCGTGCTTCATACTGTGTAACTGTTGATGATGTACACACACGCACACTTTTTCTTCACAAAACACGAAAACACTTTTTAACAGTGATAGAACTTTAAAACTGAGATTTGTGATACCTGACAATGTGACTTCCAAATATAACCTGTGCAACAAAATTTTCCATCGAATATCTTTAAAATGTAGGCAGCATCAAATGGGCAATCGATTTAGCTAAATTACAAATATTTGCATATGAATTATGAAAATAACACCCACCTTTACCCTGGGGGTGTTTACCATAATGCCACATTAACCACTGGATAAATGCAGCAGCCTGTGGTGCAGGTTATTCCTTTGTGAAGATATAGTGCACTATTGCTGAATGGGTGAATGTCATCCAGTCCTGGTCCGACACACTAATTCCTAGCCCAAGCCCCTAACCTAACCCTAACCCTGACCCTCAACCCTTGTCACTGACCCCTACCCTAATCCTAAACGTAGTCCCTAACGGTCAACGCTTACCACCCTAACTCTGTAACCTGGGTACATTGGTTTAGACGACATTAACAGTTTGTGCTGCACTATTGGTGTTTCAGTAGGTCAAACTTGGGCCTCTGAGCAGCTGACTCTGACATTTCACCCCAGCACACTCATGTACAAAAGGGACTAATTAGGCTCTATGTCTCCACAACTCTGCCACATAAAAATTAACCCACGTCAGCACCTGACAGAAATGAGATAGAAATTTTCATCCTCTTTAAAGGCTCGTCTACACGATCATACATTTGTTCAAAACATCATCATACATTATGATGATGTCCAAGCTTGTTTGTCGATTTCTGTCTTGTGACAATGCAGCTAAAATTTTGAACATCATCATACATTGTTCAAAACAGCATCATAGACTTGTATGATGATGTTCAAGTTTGTTGTGGATTTCGATCTACAGTCCAACATTCATGGACATTGTATGATGAAGTATGATGGAGAAAGGATAATGTTGATGATGTTCAAGTTTGTTGGGAAAACCGTCCACACGATCATACATTTGTGCCTGGACATCATCACACATTTTTTGGGGCATGTTTTGCATTTGCAAGATGAAACATGCAGCTAAAAATTTGAACATCATCATACATGTTCAGGTTTGTTGGGAAAATAAAATTAAAACAGTCCACACGATCATACATTTGTCCATGAACATCATCACACAAATTTGAACATCATCATACATGTTGGTTGCTGTTCAAGTTTGTTAGGAAAACAGCCTACACAATCAAATATCTGTCCATGAACATCATCATACAAATGTATGAGGAAAACAGCCTACACAATCAAATATCTGTCCATGAACATCATCATACAAATGTATGAGGATGTTTTGAACAAATGTATGATCGTGTAGACGGGCCTTAACCCACGTCAGCACCTGATAGTAAAGTGATAGAAATTTCCATCCTCTCATGTCAGCACCTGACAGCAAAGTCGGCTTGCATTTTTCATCGCCGTCTATAAACACATGGCAGCATCTGACAGCAAAGAGCTAGAACTTTTTATCCTCTAACACATGTCAGTATCTGACAGCAAAGAGCTACAACTTTTTATCCTCTGAAACATGTCAGCATCTGACAGCAAAGAGCTACAACTTAAATCCCAATACATGTCAGTACCTGACTGCAAAGGTATCCTCTGAACCTTAATTGATACTGCAAGAGATAGAACTTTCCATCCTCTAAGACATGTCAACATAAGAGTTGGAAACTTTTATCCACTAACCCAATTCAGCAGCTGAGAGAAAAGAACTAGCTACATTTCATCATCTAAATCTGTTGACTACACCTGACAAAAAGAGTTAGTCTTTTATCCTCTAATCCAATGTCAGCATGTGCACCTGAACCCTTAACTAAATTCTTGCATTGCAAGCCCTAAGAAGGATCCCCGTTAAAACTTTTAGTTACAAACACAAATCTTATACCCACCCCTGACTCAGGATGGAGAGACAAGAGACATAACAGTACAGGAGAGCAGCTTTCTATCAAATAGAGCCTGTGGACATATTTGAGGAATAGCAGACACTGTGTATTGCAAATTAAAATACCACAAACATAAATAGAATAACCCCGCTGTGACATTAGTTGTCATTTGCCACACGAGAGGTTGATCAAACAATTCATTACACGTGACACTTAATGATGCAAGAGTATTTACACATTGACACGTGCAGCACGTGTGAATTGATTGATGTCTCTTGTCATCAGAGAATACATCCGATTAATGCATGGGAAATTGATGTCTGCGTACATGTGTATTTGATGATTCATGCAGTCATCTTCAGATACGTCTGCTCCGGCATCACAATAGAACACACATGAAACAGAGAATTATGATTTTTGATATCAGTGTCGCCTCTGGCTCCCTCGTGTGATAACAGCAAAAACAGCTATTGAATCAAGAAGTTTGATTAGATATGATTTTTTTGTTTCTGAAATTTTTGGATTCAGAGGTAATTAAGCTCATTTGTCATATTTTCAATATGTTGTATGAATTTTTTTTTTTCAACCTCTGGGATCTCTACTAGAAAGTGCCTGAGGAAGACCCCGGTTGTGGTTGAAAATTTGGAAAATTTGAAGATGACTTCATATGTATTTCATCATTTTGTGTGTCGTTCTTTGTGCTCTATGTTACATTGAAATTAGGGCAATGCCGACGGGGAGCCCATCAGACCACTTATCTCGGTGTTCTAGTCAGAAATTTTTCCAAACAGGGCGGGATGACTCCAATTCCTATGATTTTAAGGCCCTGCATTTTCAAACAGGGACTGGGAGCGAAATTCAAACAGGGTGGTGTAATAGAAAATAACTGTAAGTTACATTTTCAAATAGGGTGGTAAAAATTTAAACAGGGTGGTACAATGGCCTCTTAATTTTGAACAGGGTGGGATGGTCCAGCCCTAGGCCTGGCGAGAACACTGCATCTTTGTTGGAAAGGCCAACAATACCATTTTTTTCACCAGATAGATCACTCAATTTGAGTGTGCATGTCCAGTACAAGAACAGCCACGTACCGTGTAGCCTATCCCAAATCTGTTTTGGTTCATCAATATTGTACATACCTATTATCATATCGATTATAACAAAAGTACAACACTTATATTATGCGAGAATTTACTGTAAGTGTAATTGTTGTCATACAATATATGAAACATGAGATGTTCATGTTTGTTAAAAGCGCATAAAAATAGATACAGACTGCTTTGTTGTCTGAGGTGTGAATAGCTAATTGCCAGGAAAATGACTTATTGGCACTCACGGCAAATGTACGATGTATCATTAATGTGGGGTCTAGTATCACTGCATTTTGATGTGAAAAGAATTATGCTGTGAACTGTGATGTGGCACAGTTTAGCTCATCAAATGAATAGTATTTGTTTGTGTCAAACATTAGTGAAATAGCTATTGACAGGGACAGATCCACAATTTCAGGAAAGAGGACACTGTGATAGAAACATTGAAATCTGCGGTGAATTTCAATGAATTGCTCCAAATTTCACAATTTCATGGTCGATTCTACAGATTTGTTGGCCAAAAGGGTGCGTGCGCTGGGTACGGTACGCCCCCCTGGATCCGTGCCACCCCCTTGGATTGATAACATTGGGCAAAGTAGGAGGANTCGCTGCCAAACTTGGTATGTACATGCAGACACACCTGGGAAGTGTCCTTACGAAGCTCAAATTTTGATATGTCACTTATATGTCACAAGATATGGAGAAAATCGCGAACAAGCAAACCAACAACACACAAACACTTGTCAAATTTATGATGAATACGATGAGACCCACCAAAGTGGACAACAATGGATACATCTCTATTACCCCTCAACCAGGAACCTTCATCATGCAGACATACATCTGACAATAAGAGTGTCTATTTTTAATATCGGCTATTATGACAAGCAGCACGCGAGCCTATGACTCATTCTACCATTGAGTGTTTCCGTCTCATCGTCGCATCTCACTTCCCTCTATGTTATACAATGCTTAGCCCAACAAATGAGCAGCAACTTGCTGGGTTATTGTTTCACAGATTTAGCAGCTTTAGAATAGAATATGCAAGAATGATCATCAAACACAGTTATAGCATTGCACACAATTACATGTACAGCATTGCACAACTGACCTACCTTTAACTGCACCTTCAGTTCATAGCGTATGGTACAGTGCGTCACACATCTCTTCTGCGTGACGTCCGTGCACCACGGGGGAATGACATTACGTCTTCACTACATGCCTTTCATGATGGCGCACAATGTCTGTGGAAGATACGAGGACGGTAGGCACATGTTGCGAGGCGCAGAAGGGAGGTCAATTGTGCAACGTCGTACTGTAGTAGGTGATATTATGCCTGCTGTCATGGCTGTGGTAAAATATTTCACCAAATTTAAAAGGCTTACATGTGGCTTTAATGTAATTTAAACTGTAGGCCCTGAATCTGAATTGTGAAAAATTTACATGACCAAAATTTACAAAGATCACTGTCAGTCTATGTTAATTCAATTAACATGAAGTGTCAAATTCATTCCCTGCGCACCACAGATCCAGCTTTTATGAACGAGTTGATCATCATGTCATGCATGAAGTTTGTTCCCATCCTACATGTACAGTTATACTTACGTCAGATTTAGTTATAACAGTAAATTGCAATGTATTATGGTAGGGCCTACGTCTATCAGACTGCACTGCCTGCAAGACTTCATCAAAACTTCAAAGCTGTGCATCGAGATCTAAGAGAATAACATTCAAGCACTCGATTAGGAATCAATCCATGAATGGCGCACAAGTAAATTTTGTACCACAAGAAAAGGGAGGAAATTGGAATTGGGATTGGAATTGCTGCATGACTCGAGAATCAATTCTCTTTTGTGGCAAGAGAGACTATCCATTCCAGGCCTCGGATTTTGTACATGAGTCCTCAGGATGTTCGATCAGGATTCCAACCCACATCGAAACCGAACTGCCCAGAGAAAACCTGTGCTGTCAAAGCCCTTGCCTCCATCGCAGGAAGAATGGGTGCAAGCAGGATCGACTTTGAACAAAAGAGGTGACAGCACCATGCCAATGTTTTTCACTCATGGCGCTCTGAAAGGAGTGTCCACTTACATAATACCAGTAAACACTATACTAGTCTCCCTTGGCCAGACGCTACGGGCTCACCCCTTCGGTAAGTCACACTCCGCGTCTGGCTCTTTTAGAGATTTTTAACAGTCGTGAATGATGCGTGGTGGCAGCACGGGTCCTTGTGTGTTTCCTGGAAGTAAGTTTCGTGGAATTTCTGCGGCAATTACGAGTGAGAAAGCGTGGTGATTGGCTGGAGTCCAGTGGAGTGCCATCTAGTGGTGTTCACGGCTTTTGAGCCCCAAAAGTGCCTGTGGAAGACCGGGACGTCAGATACACACTGCAGTGGGGCCGAGTGTAACACTATACTTTCCAACAGGAACGAATTCCTCGTTTCAATATCTTGAAGAGAGTAATGGCAAATTCCTGTCAACCTGCCAATAACACTGCTGCAAGTATGTATGAACATGTAGGTGGATGCATGTATGTTTCTTTTGGGGGGGGGCACCCATGTATTTACGGTAAATAGTATCGATGTGAATCACTGCATGACCAGCCAATCATAACGTCATAGTGACTACTCCACTAACAAGTGGATTGCTTCAGTGAAACTGCGGGTTCATCCACAACAACTCTTTCCTACTCTTGTAGTTGTAGCGTGGTTACCACAGTAATTCCCGCAATACCATATTTCTAAAACTGACAGACTTTTAACAATGTGTGGACAAAGACTTAAACTCCCTATGCAGTTGTGTAACCGCGCCCCCTTTGGTTTACCCACTCTCCACAACTGCTTCACTTCGTAGAAGTCGCCACGTTTGGTCAACAGATGGTGTCACTCAGGTCGAGTTTTACAGCCTATCAGCACGCTGCTTTCAGAACACTTTGGCCCGTTGGCAACAGATGTTCTTGTGCTACCATGGCTATCATGTGATCCGCTCAGCCAATGAAATAATGTCTCAGGCCAGCTTGGTTACGGGTTGCTCGGTGCTCTCATTGGTCGACTCTCTCAACACCATCTGTTGACCAAACGCAGCAAATTTTACAGAGTGAAGCGGTTGTGGAGAGCGGTTAAACCGAAGGGGACGTGGTACACAATTGCGTAGGGATGAGTTTAAGTTTCTCCTGATCAGTCTAAAACACGCAAGTGCATCATTACAGCTGTATCATGCTGATGCAGTGAAACACTCTTCTGTGTGGTGAGCACGCATGACAAGATTGCAACACGGATTAGCATTGCCGGTCATGCAAATGTTTGAGGTTCAATAAGCAAGTCAATATTGCAGACATAAGCTGTGCTTCCATTACAGCTTTTCTGGTCTTATTAGTACCGGTGTCTATCCGCACGTAAATAAGACCGGATATTTCACGGCTTGCGCTTCCATTACTGGATTTGAGGTTAGTAAGTTCGGCTATAGATGGCGATATGCGGAGTGAACCACGTGTATTGTTCTCTACTTTTGAGCATGCGCAATGTCACAAGCGACCTTAAGCCATCTGTAGCCGAACATAATACTACAAATAGACCCGGAGTTTTTTATTCGGAGTATACTCGGCTATGCTATCCGAGCTTAATAGATCCAGACTTATTGAGAACCGGACTTATTAAACACGGACATCTTGTAATGGAAGCAGAATAAGCCCGGACAAATACCGGCTTTCTGTAATGGAAGCGCAGATCAGCTTTTTCCCTCATGGAAAGGTAACCGCTGGCACTGGGAGCGTTCAGGCGTGGATCCAGAGGGGGGCCGACCGGGCCGCGCCCACCCCCACCCCCACCCCATTTTTGGAAGACCAACAAAAAATGGGTTAAATAGATGAGGAAATCATGACCCCCAGATGCTTGGAAATCGTATCTAAGCCCATCTAGAATTCAAAGTTTTCTGGGGGAGGTTCCCCAGACTCCCCGTCATGGCTTCGCGCCAAAGGCGCTCGCCTTGCGACCGGGCCCCCCCCCCCATTCCAAAATTCTGGATCCGCCCCTGACGTTGATGCAATTGATAATTTGGTACCATGGTTCCAAACACTGAAGCAATCAGCTAGACAGCTTCCTAAATTGACACCAATAAAAAACATTACATCGTAATGTTGGTAACAAGGTAAAAAAATTGGCCTCACCTCATGCACACCAAAGTTTATCCACAGCAAGTCAATTTCACTACTTCATCCACATGTAACTGATTCAATAATGAGTTCTTGTTATAAGTGGAACAATTAGTGTTAAATTAAAAGCCAGTGTAATTGGGATATGTCCATCACCCTAGATAGAATGCAGTCAACCTAGATCAGTGACACGGGCTTCCCATCACTATTAAAAATTGATAAAAAGTGAATACACGGGTTCACTGGGGATGCTGTATGTATCCATTGGCAACTGTTCTATAGCATCCGATGTTCCAAAATATGCATTACCGCAGCGTAAACCACTAACATGATTGCAGAATGGCAAGGGGGAAAATGGCAAAAGGTCACATGGTTGCGGCGAAATCAATCCCAACTCTATAAGAGCTGAAGGTCAGAGAAAGATCCTCTTCTCCAAATGTAGAATTCCCTAAAAATCATCAAGAAAGTAGTGAAAAGTACAGAGCACTGAAAAATGCAATGAATCTCTTTTGATTTCCGCACGCGGTGCACAAACAAAGAGTGATGTCACATGATGTATTTCGCTATTCATGTGAGCATAACATGGTGCAGACTCAGCATTTCCACGAAAACTGAAACTGCAGTCTGGAAAATTTTGTACCCTTCGCAGCTGAATATGAATGAGATGGTCCAGATATAGTGGTGGCTAAACCGTTATGTGAGCATTGTAATCCAAGAGCGAGAAAGATTTAGTAATCCATCCTTCAACAAATTGACAAACTGAAAATTGCAAAACTGCAAATATTAAAGATGGAGTGGCCACTGCAAACTGAACTGTACATGACACATGCGAACGCTTAAACCAAAGACTGCAACGCTATGACAACGACATGGTCCCTCACACACACTCGGCGGCAGCGCTCAGAGAGTCTGGATCAGACAATAGAAGAAATCAATGGAGCTGATGCTGTGTACTGTGTGTTGCTATGGTGCTGCAGCATCTAGTGCACTCTCAACGTTCACGTGGTGTCGGCGGCAACGAATTTCAATTAATGACGGTTACTGAATAATTTATGACGTAATTAGGAAATAGTGCACGGTGACATAATTTTAGATACAAAAGGGCTGAACATTGCATATTCATGAAGTAGGTACTCGTATACCCCCAAAATACAGGCAATCTCTAGTATAGCCATCTATGGGTAGGCTTAACAACTTCTTGTAGCAACTGTACATGTAACTTTATGTACTTCATTACTTCCTGAAATACTGTGGTGTCGGAGTTACGCCGGACAGGCTCCATATCCGCCCATTTTGCTATTACCATATTACATGGTCACGCCGTGACCCACGATTGGTTCTGGGGAATTTGGGGTTGGCTCTGCGTCCTAAAATTGTGGTGTGGGCCTGCGATTTAATGTAAGGCTGCGCCTGCGGGTTATAATGTAGGTCTATAGAACCGCCCCCAATCCGGCGTAACTCCGACACCACAGTATAACTGTTTGCACGTATTCCTCAAAGCATTATTGAAAGCTGATGGTGAGATGCAGGCTGAAGTCAAAGACATCAGTGAACAAAGAAAAGAATGAGAAAACTGGTGAGTCTGGCCAATTAAAAGAGGGACCCAGTGTGAAAAAAATATGACGATGGTCACTTCCTTTATAGATTTAAAGGAAATCCTCCATGGGGGAAGATTAAGCAGTTAAGCCTGCCATATAAGCAGTGGTTACACTACATAAATCCTCGTGCTTTCCCCGGGGATTTTGCGGTTACACCTACAAATCGCCGAGTCTAAATAGACCCGTGTCTGAAATCCCTGGGCTTATTAGCCCCAGCGACTTGAAGGGGCAACGCAAGGGCTATTTTAGACCCGGGGATTTTATGTAGTGTAACCGCGAAATCCCTGTGTCTACCTGTAGTTCCAGACACCCCAACAGACGGGGATGCAAATCGATGAGTCATGCACATGAGGCTATTTCACGCCTCCAGTAGCCACTCGATGACGGAGAGTTGCCTACATGCAGTGCCCCTATCACCGGGATATGGAACTTATTACCAATCGCATTTTAGTAACCGCTCGCCGTGTCAACGCCGTGTTTTTTCTAGTTCGGGAAAACCCTGTGTCTCAAAAAGCACGGGGATTTTGGATAGGTGTAACCAGGGCTCCAGTAGCCATAACAGGTTCAATGCAGTGATCGCAGCTCCAAGTTGCATCAATGACGGCATACAAAGATAAAACAGTCAGGCCTTTGATCTTCCTGTTATTTTTTGACCATATGTGTGGTCACTAAGCTGTGTAAATAGGAACCAGGGCCTATACTCATAAATCCTTACTAGGCTTAGTTTCACTTCTTGGATCTTCTAGAAAGTGCCTCTGAGGAAGACCCCGACTGGGGTCAAAAATTTGCGAAATTCAGAGACGACCTTTGTATTATATCATTTCATGTGTCGATCGTCATCTAATGTGCTTTACTTAGATATCTACTACGCTTATGCAGCGGTCAATGGAAACTCTGTACCCCCCCTGGTCAGGAATTCGACGTTACTTCGACGCCTAGGAATTAGCTGGGGGTCAGAATTTCGACATTTTTTCACCCCAGGGCACAAAAACAATCGACAGGAATTCACAGCTGCCCCCCAGGCATGTGGGGTCAGAGTTCGTCAATTTTTCACCCTTGCTTTAAAAACGTTCGACAGAAGTTCACCTTGGGTACTTGGGCCTACATGTTGGAAAAAATAATCAAGGTGGTCATATAATACCCTGCCAATGTCATGGTGCCTTTTGAAATACTTTTATCCTTGTTCTCGCGCGCATAGTCCGGCTTTTCCAGACAAATGTACCCGCCACATTACAACAACTACTGTTAGAAAGCTATTATGAAATTCACAAAGCTTTATAGGTATCAAGCATCGATTTTTTTCAGCAAAATCTTACAAACTTTGCGCGTTTTCCCACAGAACCTGGCACGAGACAGCAGCGCATCCAACAACGTGCGGTATACGTTACCGGTAATATTGTGCTACAGCTGTGCACGATTTCCAACCACGTGTATTATTTCGACAGGATTTCGACTCCAATTCGACACGCTCTCATAATCTGTTTCGACAGGAATTCACCTAAAAACATATCCACGTTTTTCAGGCATTCGACGATTATTCACCATCGTATTTTCTTCATTTCGACAGGTTTTAGACATTTTGCTAATTCAGAATTCGACAGAATATAACGTCGAACATGTCGAATTCCTGACCAGGGGGGTACAGAGTTTCCATTGACCGCTGCATTAGTAAGGTGTTAAAGTGCCCAGTTTCAGTGTACACAACTAGCAGCCAACTAATCTAGCAAAGGTTTCATGAACATCACCCCTGGTTGTTCAACCAAACCCTGTGGGCCGTATTTACGAAGCGCGATTAGGACAAACGCGTGTAAATTTATAGTTATTCCTGTTAAGGGCCTAGAAAATCATTGTGTTACTACTTTGTGCGCTCCTTGATCGGCAGTATTTACCCACAGGATAACCACACGCGGTTAACATTCCTGCGTTTACGTGGATGAGGGTCGAAGAAAAGAGTTGAATAACTCTAAACAAGNAGTGATCAGAGGATTTCTAGATCATCATCAAGAATTGATCCTCTGGTGGTGATCTGATGCACGTTATTTGGAACGATCCATCACTGATCGCAGGGTCGATGACCAGATCATAATCCTGCGATCAGTGATGGATCTTCACATAAAACTGATCACAGGATGATGTATCCAGGGGTCATATCTTTTGCTGATCAGTGGATCGTTCCAAATAACGCGCATCAGATCATCACCAGAGGATCAATCCTCAATGATGATCGGATCGCAAAAAATTTCGGGTAGGGCAAGCAGCGTACAAGGTAGCAAAACAATGGTTTTCTAGGCCCTTAACCTGAATAACTATCAATTTACACGCGTGTTGGCCAAATCGTGCTTCGTAAATATGGCCCTGTATCTTCAAAGGGATCCTGAG
Organism: Notospermus geniculatus; assembly: GCA_002633025.1. NCBI lineage: Eukaryota > Metazoa > Nemertea > Pilidiophora > Heteronemertea > Lineidae > Notospermus > Notospermus geniculatus. The sequence continues at coordinate 106,671 of NMRB01001718.1, read as the reverse complement.
ATAAAAACAGGAAAACTAGTGACCTCAAATGTGAAGGACTCAAGTAGGACACTTGTGTTTGTGTGTCAAGTTTCAGGAAAATCGGTGAAGACAAGGAAATGATTGTAGTTTGAGACCAAATGAGACTGATAGTCCTACATTAGAATGGGGCTGAAGGAGGATGTGCCCAAGACTAGTTTCTTTTCCTGAATAGAAAGTATCTCCTTCCTGGCCTAAATAAAATGTTATCATCGATATCTACTCAAAGTTCTCTATTTGTGAGCCTCTCTGAAGTTGAGCCTCAACGAACTAAGATGACACCAGAAGAAATAGATTCTGTCAGATTTCATAATAGGCAAACAATATAGAAACTGACGAACATTTAGTAATACCACAGAAAGGAGATAAATCGGACAACCTGTCTTGAGTTATAAGCCGTGGTTACACTACATAGAAATCCCCGGGTTTTTTGACACCCGGGTCTAGCCCGGCTCTGAAAAATCCCTCCTGAGGACTGGCGCCCGTCAACACTACTCAAATTTTGTGACGGGGACCTAAATTAAGCCCTCCAAAACCCGTTCGAGCTCGGAGGGGATGATTACACCGGGTTCGACACGGGTTTTTTATGTAGTGTAACAAGGGCTATAGTCCGGAATATAGTGCGGTGGCAGACGACGACGGAAACCCACTGAGAACATAATGCCCCCATCTCAACTTCGTTGAGCGGGGGCATAATTATCAAGATATTGGCAAGATTGTCACCATTCTGAACATTTCAGAAAAGACACTTTTTCCTCAGTTTCCATTTTCCGGTAACTGTGATTCATTTTGCCGTACTGGGTCATACATGTGAGGCAGTCTAGGGAAACCTGTCAGCCGATGTCGCATTTGAGGCAAGTGATGGCCTTGGTGAACCCACACATTTCATATCAAACAGCTGAAATGTACTTTGCAAAAGGAAAGCACAGTGTTCTCGCCAGGCCTCTCAATTAGGGCGCATGCGCCCCAATTGAATCTCAGAAGCAAGTTCGCGCCCTGTCTTAAATTGCCGCGCCACGTCTAAAAATGTCGCGCCCCGTTTAAATTTTCCGTCGCCCTGATTAAATCCACCTGTCCCACGCACAAACAAACCATCAAGAACAACAAAAACGGCTCCCAAATCAACCGTAATCGGCTTTTGTTTCACCCATCAAACATCGTCAGTGCCGCGTGGCTGGTGTAATTCGCCCGACTGTCTGATTGCAGCGAGGCCTATTCATGGCAGCGAGCCAGCGTGGTCGGTTGAGTGACAGACTAGTCGCCCTTGGCAACTGTCAATCAACATCATCAAGCAGTACCGCCGGTCCATGCCGTCGGTGGGATCGCTGGTAGGCCAGCTGACAAGTGACATTCAGTGAGGTTTACGCAGTGACAGGCTGGGTCATGTAGGTCAATGCATCGTTAAAAAATAACAGATCTTTTATCTAAGTTTATTTTTCAGGTGCAGATGCAATCATTGTCCTGTGCACCGGCGTCATCCATTTTTCCAGCTCTGAAAACTCCACGTGGTAGGTCCGAACGTCTGACTCGTATTGCTATTTGTAGAATCTTCTGCAAATGAGCAACAGGAGGCAGTGTTCGGACTACACGTGGTATTTTGTAGAATGATCATCATGATGTTTGTTGTCAGTCAGTAAACCACGTCTGAATTTGATTTGATTGGAAAGGGGACTTTGCCAATATTACAAGAATTAAAACTATTTGTAATAAAAATCTTTATTTACTTGATTTTCGTCCGATCTCGGACACGGTCAATGCGCCAGATTCGTTGAAACTACACTCCATACAGCGCATTCATACACACTTCACATGCTTGATGCCAACCATGCCGTAAACCAAAGCACATGTCTGGAGATCGACGGGGATTGCCCGTCGATGTTCAGCGGCGTGATGAGTTTCCCGCCGTTGCAGTGCGTAGTGGATGATTGCCCGAAAACAAGTGTTTTCCCGGTGTTTTAACGGGTTCTAGGTATTTATTCCACCCTTCTTATGATAACTAGCACATACCAATATCACCTTTAGATGGGTAAATCGAGTAATGGTCTTAATTTGTCAGACAGATCGTCGGCTGGAGAGTTGGGCGGTCGGGCGGACATCGCGATCGTCGGTAACTCGGGTAAAAAAATGCCAATAAACTGCTTTCGTTGGAATGCGAAAATCCCCCTCAGATGCTTGGAAATCGCATCTCCTGGCATCTAGAATTCAAAATTTTCTGGGGGAGGGCCCCCCGACCCCCCGCCCGGGGCGCGCCTACGGCGCGCGGTGCCGACTTCGTCGGCACATGCTGCGCCCTGATTGATTAAAATCCTGGCGAGAACACTGAAGCAGTAGCAGATTAATGCACAGGCAATCTGACAGCCCTTGTTGATCATTCAGTGACATCCGACGGGTTTTCCTAGACCACCTCACATATGTGCCCCGAAAGTAGATGAGTTTCATTAAGAAGGTTTCGCAAATCAGACGAAATACGAAGTACGAAATACGAATTCAACTTCATTTCCAGGACCTAATGTATTTCTGGAGATGGTTGCAACCACAAATGTCCCTGTGCTGCCAGTGCGTCTTTTAGCCTATCATGTAAGCTACCAAGAGAGTTCTGGTGCATCTTGAATTTTTAAATTTCCACTTCGTATCTACGAAGTTGAAACGAAGATAAATTTCAAAAGTTTTTATATACACCGTAAGGGCTGGTTCATACTTCCTCGTGGACCATCAAGCGCATGAAACTGATCGCAGGTTTCCAAGGCATGAATGTTCACACACATTGAAATTGATCATAGTCGGCATAAAATCCGGACGGCGTATGAACCAGCCCTAACTCTATCGGTCTATCGTCATACGCCAAAAGACGCTCTCAGCAGGCAAAACTTGTGATACCAACCATCTCCTGAAATACATTATGTCATGGAAATGAAGTCCAATTTTGTATTTCACACTTCGCGTTTTGTCAGATTTGCGAAACCTCACTATAAATTTTGGCCTAAACACTGACCGCACAATCTGCAGATACCAACTTTCCTCACCTTTTGCCGTCTTCCATTGCCCGCAACTGAACTTCTTCTTCCACTTTTTGCTTTATCATGTCATCGTAACGTTTCTGATCATGGTCACGTTGCTCAGCCAACAATTCGTCCACCGAGGTCAGGTGATTCTCAACGTCCAGTAGGAATGCAAAGATGTGTTTCTCCTGTTGTTGTTTGAGCTCGACGACCCGAAGGTATTTTTTTCTGGCTGAATATCCTCTGAATACTGAAAGAATCATTGAACGCCGAGATCAATTCCTACTATTAATTAATATGAGTGAAATAACGAGGCATACATCATACAAACAGTGGCACTTTAAAGGCTTCCTTTCTCAATGAGGACATGGGGTAATGTTTTCCAGGGCTGATACCTATTTGTAATCAAGTACTGGTATCTGCTTCACTAACATGTGCAAAAAGAGCATGGACCTATGTATCAGGAAGCAGTAGAACGGCAATGTTCATCATAAATACAACGTCATTATGAGGAAGAAATTTAGGGGAGCCACGGTGGTCTCCAACTAGCGGTCAGCGGTTCCCGGGTTCAAATCCCACTGTGGCGTGAGACTTCGGGCAAGTCTCTTTGCCTCACTGACCTCTTTCCACCCAGGTATGGGTACCGGTCGGAAATGTTCAGATTGTAGCGCAGAATGAGCAGCTCATCTGAGTTCTATTGAAAGGCAAGGTAGACTGCAAAGTGTAAAGTTGGATGACACTTGTCCTCTACCATTGTTGATATCAGATTATAAACCCAAACTTTAACTTTTAACATTAAATTTGGAAATAAAACCATTTTTGGTTCAAGTACTTCCCCAGAATGACCAGGAAATCAAATGAACTTTTGCGGCAGAACCATCAACCTCATGTAAAAGCCATCCACACAAGTTTTTCTGACACGATTTTGCCGAGAAGGTCTTCTCCTCGAGAAAGGAATGGAAAAATGATAAGGGACAAGTTCCAACAAGGAATGATATCATGCCCAGGTACATGTACAGTTCTCCAACACCACATGAGATGGCAGCACAAAAACTTAGCATCAGCAAACCTTTGCACTACAACCACGGGTTACATGTGAATGCACTGAGGCCATTGGAATGGCTCCGGAGACAGTGGTTCGTCACCCTCATGCTAGATGGCATCACTGTCAATGTGTCCGTCCTTGGTAATGTAGGTCAGAGTGAGTCCATTATCTGATGATATTATGCAATCAAATGTTCTTGGCCAATCATGTGCAGCAGATTGCATCATGTGATCATAGGATGTCACATCGTATCGGACACTCAATCATCGTATCGGGTCCTAAAACCTCGTATCGGACAGCCCTCCTAGTTTCAGCCAATCAGAGCATAGGCCTGTTGTTATAGTTGCTAGGCAATTTACATAATATAGTCTGCATGGGCATCAAGCAATTTTGAGATGAACCCCAAGCAGATCAACACACAGGCAAACTGACACTTCCCTTGTTGATCATTCAGCGACATCCAGCAGATTTTCCTAGACCGCCCCACATATGTGGATCACCCCTTTAGCATGACGCCAATGGAAACTCAATGACGCCAATGGAAATTGCAAAATAATTCAGTGGCTATTAGCCATCAATACCAACTGCAGTTAAAACGTTTTGCAGCAGGGAGAGTGTATAACTACCATCTGTATTCATTAGAGCATGAAAGCAATGGATGCCATTAACCATGGTAATCTCATCTTACTTAAATAAGCAAAAGGAACGTACCTCTTTGTATCAGTAGTATGCTCTGTTCCAACTTTTTTGATATTTTCTGAAGTTCCTCAATGTGTCTCAACTGGAAGAACAGCTTTGTTTTGCCAATCTGAAAATACAAGAATATGACAACATTAAGAAAGTTATTAAATGTTATTATCTGTGGTATTACCTGTGGTATCTTGGATTACAGTTCTGTAATCCAAAGATAACACAGAACCTTGCCCCAACGACACCTCTCAGACCAGGAGAACCATTCCACTGAAAGACAACCTTTGTGATATCCCCACCATTTCCCATGATACCAAATGGTTTCCACAGTAATAAATAATTATTCCTTTTAAGTGCCTACAGCAGACACTGACATAATGTAAAAGCCTGTGGAAATTGCCTCATAAATGCTGTTGATTTCTGCTTCAGCAGCCAAAAAGCATGATTCTGAAGGTACTGTAAGGTTATTTTCCCTAACATCAGTGCGAAATCAAGGCTCCTCTTACGAAAATGTGACACGTGTAAATGACATTACCATGTGGTAATGGGTGAATTTTACACAAAAAATGTGTCAAAGTACACAAAAAATGGGTAAAATTCACCCATTACCAGGTGGTAATATCAATTACACGTGTCACATTTTCGTAGTTAAACAAAATTAATTCAGCTGAGGATGGCATTGTCTTTCTTGTATTCGTACTATGCTGCTGGTTAACAGCCCGGCCAAGTACCATCATAAAGTAAACTTATCAAAATCTTACAAACAGCTGAACCCACATCTCTCCATGTACTGGTAGCACTTTAATTCAGTTCTTCACTTGTGTCAATTACCAAACCAAACTGAATCAGCGCAAACAAGAATATGACATCCTGATGACGTCAATGGTTCCCGACTTGTTTGATGTAGATTTTATCTTTTTTCCTATTGGAATAAAGTTTGGCGTGGTCACATAAACGTGGCCTTGTTCAAGTTTGACCTTGACCTATTGGAATATTGTTTAGCATGGTCACATCAACGTGGCCTTGTTCAAGTTTGACCTTGACTTTGATCTCTGATCATCAAGGTCATGCCCCATAGAAAAAGTAACTGGGATCCCGGTGGGATATGACCGGGATCCCACCTGGGATCCCGGTGGGATCCCGCCGGGATCCCACCGGGAATTATGGGCGGGATCAGTGCGAAATCAAGGCTCCTCTTACGAAAATGTGACACGTGTAAATGACATTACCATGTGGTAATGGGTGAATTTTACACAAAAAATGTGTAAAAGTACACAAAAAATGGGTAAAATTCACCCATTACCAGGTGGTAATATCAATTACACGTGTCACATTTTCGTAGTTAAACAAAATTAATTCAGCTGAGGATGGCATTGTCTTTCTTGTATTCGTACTTAAAGCCTGACTGTATTGAATTCAGGAAGTGCTAACGTCCTCCGACGTTAGTGTAGTGTAAAATGTACTATGGTATATCTGATTACATTAGAGATCCGCCTCCAGTTTTTTCAATGTGTGCTCAAAAACTAGGCATTGATTGTTTGAAGTAAGTATCAGGCAAGCATTTTGGGGACCTTCAGGGGGCTATGAGACCTATACCTGCACTCTCCTAGCACTTTGAAAGTATCGTAAAATTCAATACTGTGAGGCTTTAATGCTGCTGGTTAACAGCCCAGTCAAGTACCATCATAAAGTAAACTTATCAAAATCTTACAAACAGCTGAACCCACATCTCTCCATGTACTGGTACCACTTTAATTCAGTTCTTCACTTGTGCCAATTACCAAACCAAACTGAATCAGCGCAGACAAGAATATGACATCCTGATGACGTCAATGGTTCCCGACTTGTTTGATGTAGATTTTATCTTTTTTCCTATTGGAATAAAGTTTGGTGTGGTCACATAAACGTGGCCTTGTTCAAGTTTGACCTTGANCTTCCAGTCTACAAGGGCAGATTCAGGAACAGGCCCCTAATCAGTTGGAAATTGGACAGAAACCCAGAGCTTCAATGCAGCAACAAAACTCAAAATTTGAAAATGGAGGGAAAATGAAAACGAGGCTCAAAACCGGGATCCCAGTCTAACTGGGATCCCACCGGGATCCCGGTGGGATCCCAGTTAGACTGGGATCCCACTGGGATCCCGGTGGGATGTCACTTTCCCTTGGTTGCAGCCAACTGGGATCCCGGCGGGATATCTGAATCCCACCGGGATATGCATATCCCACCGGGATCCCGGCGGGATCCCGGTTTTATCCCAGTTACTTTTTCTATGGGGTGGCATAATCGAAATGGGCATCCTCAATAACCTAAGAATATGTGATATCATGCCTTCGACTTCGACCACAGGCAGAGATATTTCAAATTATCAAGTTTGATCATATCAAAATCTCATGATAATCTCAATCACCCGGACACTTGAGGCTGAGAATTTTTTAACATATAGTCCAGTCCTTGGATAAGCAGGCATACACTAAGACTTGTTTCATGTTGATCAGTTGACAATATGGCAAGATATCTCAAAATATCAAATTTGATATATCAATATCACTATGATCCCGATTGGAAATGATAAGCCCAAACTGCCAGGGTTGACAAACCTAGGGTGGGACATGTTTCCTGTGCTCTATCACCCTGATCCAGATATCGGAGAATGAAGCCCGATTAGGTGATGTCATCTGAAACCTTGGGTCAACAATCATGGGGGTAGGACCTGTTTCCACCCTCCAGGCTGTCCTGTCCTGTGGACTGATGTGACAGACAGAAAGGTCAACGGACACGTGCGCAGGCACACATGCACGCAGCGCACACCAAGGCCAAAAACAATATGGTTCCCGATCTGATGGATCGGGCATGTCGGGAACCACAATCTTCCATTCCATAAGAGCAACTTGACTTGACAAATAAATACTGTGATCTTGTCTGCCTGTTTGTGAGGACTCCAATTTGATTGTTTGACTAGCACTTTAGGAATCAAGGTAATTGAACTGCGGATGGCCTGTAGGTCCAGGTGCAAATGATAGACACTAATGGATGAGGCGATCAAAGACGTGTTGGATTCCATCCTAAAGGAAAGTATGTGTGCTGTAGATCAACATGATCAAGGGCGAAGAACTGAAATGAATAATTCTCACTTCAACCCTTTGACGTCGTAGTCCGTATCTCATACAACCCTTTGACGTCGTAGTCCGTATCTCATACGGGCCAAATACAGTACAGCTATCACAACTGACATCCCTAAATTCGCATAAGTTACACGTAACTTAAACGCAATCTACAGTACGTTGCACAATTGACCTCCCTTAATCCACGTACCTTCCGCGAACGTGACGTGGAAGGTATGCTTCAGTTCATCGAGTATGGTACAGGTGCGTGACGCCGGGTGAATGACATTACGTCTTCACTGCCTGCCTTCCATGATGCCGCGCCACGTCCTCAAAAGATACGAAGACGGTACGTGCATGACGCTGCATGTACACGGATGGTGCGCGGCGCGGAAGGGAGGTCAATTGTGCAACATACTGTACGAGCTTGTTATGCAAAAAGCCTAGCGTACTTCATACTTGCGACTGGAGACAACTTAGGCCGAATCGGTTAATGTCGTCCTGTGGTATAACAGAAATATACCCAGGTTCAATGTCGCCCCACAAAACTATACCCTGGGTATAGTTCGATCTACAAAAGTATACCGAGGATTGGATACAGCACCTGAAGAAAAACATCGCTCTAGCGCCCGACACAATGGGCACCATTTTAATATATCCTACCGACAATCATCAAAAAAATGTTCGTGCCGTTTATCGTCACTCAAATCCGCAATAGTACTCGCAGCACGGCTCGCGGACGTAGATGAACGCACGACACCGAACAAACATATGGGGCGCAGATGGGCTCTGTTCGTTTGCTCATTTCTTTGAAACTGTGAGCTTAACTTGCGATAAGTTTGGACCGTTGTGTTGAGACAAATGTCAACAGTTGACCCATGCCATCGATGAGCACAAAATCTGACAATATTGACTGATATTTTGAAGATGTTGATTGCAAAACTGCCGTCTCATAGTTGAAGCGAGAAACAAAATGGCGGCCACCCATTCCTAATTCGTACCTAGGCTCAAAACTACAGTACTGGGTATACTTTTGTAGATCGAACTATACCCAGGGTATTGTTTTGTAGGACGACATTTATATTTCTGTTATACCCAGGACGACATTAACCGATTCGGCACAACTTAGTTGCCACTGAGCTACTGGTGACTTGGAGGATCTAGCTGGAACTGGAGGCGACTGATAAGTCGCCGGAAACGGTCGATGTATGCACCCTGCAACTCGCTGGAACTACGATTTTGCCAGTCACCGCGAGTTGCACATGTTCAACTTTCTAGCGACTATTGTTCCCAGTTTCGTTCAGTCGCTGCGATGTATGCGTCGTACGGTTAAGGATAGAGTAACCGCAAAATTGGAAATTACTAGACCCATGTTGGACCCCCTGCAAAAAGACCGTTTTTTCCAATAATGGCCAGGCGTCAAAGCATTAAATCGATTAAATCAGACACTATATAGTACAAACACAGCTCTCAGTTTGATGAAATGCACATGTGCCAAAAATGTTGTCCATGAACTCGATGGGTTAAGGATACTAAGAGACACACTGTCATTAAGATAAACCTCTCGAGGGCTTTTTGAGTTTTTCACCAGAAGTAATTGGAAGAGCAATTTTATAAAAAGAACCTGCTAATCTCCTCAAGGCTTTCACCCTCTACTAATGTCTGCAAATACGAGGCATCAGCCTAAGTGTATCGGAACACGAAAGTAATACACCTCACATGCCGCCAAGCAAAAGATCATGGGACATATACTGGAGTATCAGGAATGATATATGAGTCCCCTAAAGTCTCACAACCTCAGCGAAAACGAAACATCGAGGCACCACCGATATTCGTTGCCATGGCGATATCCCAAACATACATCATAGAATGGTTATGGCTTGAACTAACATAGTTTTATACCACTTGGCAGCCATGAATCAGACAATTAGGTCCAGACCTTTCCCCACTGGGTTTTAGACTCATAAATTCAATTTCCAATTTACATATTAGAAATTCACCATTTCAAAAGCAAAGCAAAGCACGTTTTTGAGTAATTTTTGCGGCTATTACACATGGGCTGGTTGAGTGCCAATGGAAAAATCGGCGCCTGCCACATATAGCCTGCATTTACCTGGGCACAGCACGAATGGGTCAACTTACGTCGACCTTGGCCATTACGTCATTGCCGCTAAACCACCATGGCAACTGACGCATTTTTACAGCTGGGTGGGTTCGGCCCAGATCTGGCTCAGTTGATTTTTGTAGTGTAAACGCTTGAATTCAAAGTGGGCTCAGTCCAGGTTGAGCTCGGCACGCTTCAACTACGCTAATGTAAGGGCAAACGACAAGGGATAGACTGACAAGGAAAGGCAACCATCTTCACCATCCCATCCTCCCACAGCGGGGGTTACCTGGCCCCTCTTCAGCCGCTCACACTAACCCCTGCTGAAATAAAACATCCAGAAAATCTGGTGTGGCTGTTCCATACTCCAGTTGCACTCCCTCCGTTGTCGTGGTTTCGGTACTTTCGTGGTTTTACCATGTTTTATCGTAGAAGTTTTGTATCTACAAATCACTTATGTCTTTTTAAAATTGACTGAATATTATCCCAGTGGTTCTTCGTATACATAAATGAGATTCCTATTATTTTTGATTGTTTATATGAGTCACAATTATTTAGCATTCACCCTAGAAATGCTGCACTTTGATTGAGCAATGGATTTCTGACCGCCTCATGCTTGGCTGGGAGACCCAATTTCAGCAGGACTTTGTGTGCAAGTGAATGAAGAGGAATGAGACCAAAGCCCTGCTGTGGAAGGATGCACTATCCAGAAACGTAAGCACACCCTCAGGATCCATAACTTATCTATTGGTTCTCCGTAAACTACTCACAACCAATGTACAATCTCCAATATTTTCATCAGACTTGCTCTATCATTAGTGGTGGATGTTTGCAAGTGTTAGACCCCATTAGCTTTTGGCAAGGAATGCCAAGTGAATTTTTTTACTTAAGAGGACCCACCAACGTAAAAGATTCCTGGGTGGTTATGCTAATAGTATTGACACTGTGTGCTGGTTCCCATCTTTGTTGTTCATCCACTCCAGCGGTGCTACTGTCCGTTCCACAACAAAAACAGGCACAGACCATCATTTTGACTTCCCAATGACGTACCATGTGCTATTTATACCATCTTGGTCAGGAAACCCGAAACATGCAAAATGGACAAATACACAGGAAAATCCATGTGATTGATCAAGAATGAATGGGTCCGCTATATGCATTGAATTGGGCCGTAGTGACACCTATTGGTCAACTCACTGATCTATTAAGACAGAAAAAGGCTGGGAGAGCAACTGCTCAATGATGGCACCAAGTAAGAAACAGCTACATGTAAAATTTTCTTCGTAGCAACTGGCAGCAATGAAATCCTGACATAATCCAAGATTTCTCAACTGTCATTTCTCATGCCGACATCTGATGTTGTTGCCAATATTCTACCAGTTTGTGAGGACTCCAATTTGATTGTTTGACTAGCACTTTAGGAATCAAGGTAATTGAACTGCGGATGGCCTGTAGGTCCAGGTGCAAATGATACACTAATGGATGAGGTGATCAAAGACGTGTTGGATTCCATCCTAAAGGAAAGTATGTGTGCTGTAGATCAACATGATCAAGGGCGAAGAACTGAAATGAATAATTCTCACTTCAACCCTTTGACGTCGTAGTCCGTATCTCATACGGGCCAAATACAGTACAGCTATCACAACTGACATCCCTAAATTTGCATAAGTTACACGTAACTTAAACGCAATCTACAGTACGTTGCACAATTGACCTCCCTTAATCCACGTACCTTCCACGAACGTGACGTGGAAGGTATGCTTCAGTTCATCCATGGCACAGGTGCGTGACGCCGGGTGAATGACATTACGTCAGGGCTCTCAATGACCCGAGGTCTCGGGTCAAATACGCACAAAGTCAATAGTCTGACGCACAATAAAAACCAGCAGGAGTCAGTGCGACGCACGAAGATTCACCCAATGTTGTGAATTGACCATGGTTGACCCCTGACTTCTGAGGGCTGACCCCAGAAAAAATATATACCGAAGTCTCTGACCCTTCTACTGAAAACTCCAGTGAGAGCCCTGTTACGTCTTCACTGCCTGCCTTCCATGATGCCGCGCCACGTCCTCAAAAGATACGAAGACGGTACGTGCATGACGCTGCATGTAGACGGATGTGCGCGGCGCGGAAGGGAGGTCAATTGTGCAACATACTGTACGAGCTTGTTGTTATGCAAAAAGCCTAGCGTACTTCATACTTGCGACTGGAGACAACTTAGGCCGAATCGGTTAATGTCGTCCTGTGGTATAACAGAAATATACCCAGGTTCAATGTCGCCCCACAAAACTATACCCTGGGTGTAGTTCGATCTGTAAAAGTATACCGAGGATTGGATACAGCACCTGAAGAAAAACATCGCTCTAGCGCCCGACACAATGGGCACCATTTTAATATATCCTACCGACAATCATCAAAAAAATGTTCGTGCCGTTTATCGTCACTCAAATCCGCAATAGTACTCGCAGCACGGCTCGCGGACGTAGATGAACGCACGACACCGAACAAACATATGGGGCGCAGATGGGCTCTGTTCGTTTGCTCATTTCTTTGAAACTGTGAGCTTAACTTGCAATAAGTTTGGACCGTTGTGTTGAGACAAATGTCAACAGTTGACCCATGCCATCGATGAGCACAAAATCTGACAATATTGACTGATATTTTGAAGATGTTGATTGCAAAACTGCCGTCTCAGTTGAAGCGAGAAACAAAATGGCGGCCACTCATTCCTAATTCGTACCTAGGCTCAAAACTACAGTACTGGGTATACTTTTGTAGATCGAACTATACCCAGGGTATTGTTTTGTAGGACGACATTTATATTTCTGTTTTCCCAGGACGACATTAACCGATTCGGCACAACTTAGTTGCCACTGAGCTACTGGTGGCTTGGAGGATCTAGCTGGAACTGGAGGCGACTGATAAGTCGCCGGAAACGGTCGATGTATGCACCCTGCGACTCGCTGGAACTACGATTTTGCCAGTCACCGCGAGTTGCACATGTTCAACTTTCTAGCGACTATTGTTCCCAGTTTTGTTCAGTCGCTGCGATGTATGCGTCATGTACGGTTAAGGATCGTGTAACAGCAAAATTGGAAATTACTAGACCCATGTTGGACCCCCTGCAAAAAGACCGTTTTTTCCAATAATGGCCAGGCGTCAAAGCATTAAATCTATTAAATCAGACACTATATAGTACAAACACAGCTCTCAGTTTGATGAAATGCACATGTGCCAAAAATGTTGTCCATGAACTCGATGGGTTAAGGATACTAAGAGACACACTGTCATTAAGATAAACCTCTCGAGGGCTTTTTGAGTTTTTCACCAGAAGTAATTGGAAGAGCAATTTTATAAAAAGAACCTGCTAATCTCCTCAAGGCTTTCACCCTCTACTAATGTCTGCAAATACGAGGCATCAGCCTAAGTGTATCGGAACACGAAAGTAATACACCTCACATGCCGCCAAGCAAAAGATCATGGGACATATACTGGAGTATCAGGAATGATATATGAGTCCCCTAAAGTCTCACAACCTCAGCGAAAACGAAACATCGAGGCACCACCGATATTCGTTGCCATGGCGATATCCCAAACATACATCATAGAATGGTTATGGCTTGAACTAACATAGTTTTATACCACTTGGCAGCCATGAATCAGACAATTAGGTCCAGACCTTTCCCCACTGGGTTTTAGACTCATAAATTCAATTTCCAATTTACATATTAGAAATTCACCATTTCAAAAGCAAAGCAAAGCACGTTTTTGAGTAATTTTTGCGGCTATTACACATGGGCTGGTTGAGTGCCAATGGAAAAATCGGCGCCTGCCACATATAGCCTGCATTTACCTGGGCACAGCACGAATGGGTCAACTTACGTCGACCTTGGCCATTACGTCATTGCCGCTAAACCACCATGGCAACTGACGCATTTTTACAGCTGGGTGGGTTCGGCCCAGATCTGGCTCAGTTGATTTTTGTAGTGTAAACGCTTGAATTCAAAGTGGGCTCAGTCCAGGTTGAGCTCGGCACGCTTCAACTACGCTAATGTAAGGGCAAACGACAAGGGATAGACTGACAAGGAAAGGCAACCATCTTCACCATCCCATCCTCCCACAGCGGGGGTTACCTGGCCCCTCTTCAGCCGCTCACACTAACCCCTGCTGAAATAAAACATCCAGAAAATCTGGTGTGGCTGTTCCATACTCCAGTTGCACTCCCTCCGTTGTCGTGGTTTCGGTACTTTCGTGGTTTTACCATGTTTTATCGTAGAAGTTTTGTATCTACAAATCACTTATGTCTTTTTAAAATTGACTGAATATTATCCCAGTGGTTCTTCGTATACATAAATGAGATTCCTATTATTTTTGATTGTTTATATGAGTCACAATTATTTAGCATTCACCCTAGAAATGCTGCACTTTGATTGAGCAATGGATTTCTGACCGCCTCATGCTTGGCTGGGAGACCCAATTTCAGCAGGACTTTGTGTGCAAGTGAATGAAGAGGAATGAGACCAAAGCCCTGCTGTGGAAGGATGCACTATCCAGAAACGTAAGCACACCCTCAGGATCCATAACTTATCTATTGGTTCTCCGTAAGCTACTCACAACCAATGTACAATCTCCAATATTTTCATCAGACTTGCTCTATCATTAGTGGTGGATGTTTGCAAGTGTTAGACCCCATTAGCTATAAACACCACTTGGCAAGGAATGCCAAGTGAATTTTTTTACTTAAGAGGACCCACCAACGTAAAAGATTCCTGGGTGGTTATGCTAATAGTATTGACACTGTATGCTGGTTCCCATCTTTGTTGTTCATCCACTCCAGCGGTGCTACTGTCCGTTCCACAACAAAAACAGGCACAGACCGTCATTTTGACTTCCCAATGACGTACCATGTGCTATTTATACCATCTTGGTCAGGAAACCCGAAACACGCAAAATGGACAAATACACAGGAAAATCCATCTGATTGGTGCTTGATCAAGAATGAATGGGTCCGCTATAGAGGCTATGCACCGACATCATCAAATGACGTCATCAATGGGTATGACGCCACGTGTTGGATGGAAAATGGACGGAGCACGTGGTCAGATGCACTGCGTCAGCATGTCACAACGTTCCATCCAACATGGCGTCACCTCGCTGATGACGTCACGTGCATAGCCTCTATATGCATTGAATTGGGCCGTAGTGACACCTATTGGTCAACTCACTGATCTATTAAGACAGAAAAAGGCTGGGAGAGCAACTGTTCAATGATGGCATCAAGTAAGAAACAGCTAACATTTTCTTTGTAAACTGGCAGCAATGAAATCCTGACATAATCCAAGATTTCTCAACTGTCATTTCTCATGCCGACATCTGATGTTGTTGCCAATATTCTACCAGACAACATCCACCAGCAAATGGAAATTAATTGCTTTCTGTCTAAACCGATGATGGTAAGTTGTTGTGCACAAGGAATCAATGGATGAATGAGCATCTCATCCAAGCAAAGTGGTCTTGTACTTCATCCATCAACAAGTATTAGCCTACACTTCATTCCACATCCGACTGGCGCGAGGTTTTCAGCCGATATCTCCGCAACTGTTGGGTCAAATTTGATATAACATACATCAATTGACTTGTCTTTCTTGTCGGTATCTTTCTGCTATCTTCATTTTTCGCGCAAGGCCGGCATAACGGATCCCTTTCTCAAAACCCATTTCATTTCGCCATGGTGTTCAGTGCAGTTTACACGTGCGCGATGCATTGCGTCACTTCAAAATGGCCACCATTTCGGCCGTAAATGCAAACTGTGATTTGTGAAAGAACTTTTTTCTGTTACGTTTTTCGGGAAAATGACAGTGATGATAGCTGTAGTGGCAAAAAAGACAAATTGATTGATGTACATGTATGGTGTGTCAAATTTGAAACAGCCATTGCAGACTGAGCTATCATTGATAAACCTCGCGCCACTCGAAAGTGGAATGGAGAGTACATGTAGTTCTCCCGAGCACACCATAGCAAAATTGTTTCAAGTGATTCGAGCTCCACAGAGACTAATAACCTGATCACGACCTAAAGAAAATCAATCTTGAAACAGGAAAAGCATGTTGGTTGCTGGTCTTCTGATGTTGTGGTTAGGTCTTGGCGGGCTTTGGTGAAAAAGACAGCGGGCATTCCATGGAGAGGAAAGCAGTTGAATATAAGCAGAAGCAGAACACTGCAACTGATAACCAACAGAAAACAAGAGGAACGCAGAGCGTGGCCAAACCGATTTCAAGATGGCCACCATAGCCGCCATCTTGGATGGACGACGGAGCTGGTCGTTGAAAGGAACCTTCCCCTGATAAAGACCAACCCTCACAAAAAAATTCAGGTTGATTGTGCACAGCGTTCTCAAGTTAATCGACGGAAACCTATTTCAAGATGGCCACCATAGCCGCCATCTTGGATGGGCAGCGGAGCAGGTCATCGAAAGGAACCGTCCCCTGATAGAGACCAACCCTCACGAAAAAATTCAGATTGATTGCGCAAAGCGTTCTCAAGTTAATTGACGGAAACTAAGTTCAGAAAAGCGCAGAACGTCTGCAAAAAACGAGCCGACGACAGGTGGGGTCACGTGGCATACTGCAGGCGGGAATCAGTGACGTCATCTCAAGGAATTCCGGAGTATAATTTTGTGACCGAAGTGAAATGGCCATTTCTCCGGAACGGAAGCAGCTACGACGACGCAACTGGTGCCAAAAGAAAGAGGAGAAAAAAGTTTTAACCAATTTTCAGGCGCGTAGGAGAAATTCATGTTACAAAATGTACACTTTTCAACTTAATACGGTAGCGAAAGGGTTAAGCACCAACATTCAGAATGAACCAGTGAAGCATCGATCAGCTCTTTCTCTTCCTACTACAGCAACAAAAATCCATTTTATTATGAAAATTATGCAGTGAATGTACAGCATCACCAATCGACCGTGTCTTCTTTCTTATAACGATGATTCTTGTTTATTACATTACACTTATACAGCCATAAAAGAGCTTCAATATTTGCTCTGCATGAATGACGGCATATCTTGGTTGGCCAAGCTAACACTTTATTCATTACTATTATTGAATGCTGTGTGGGTTCAAACTGTGTTGATCGATACATTATTTTGATACGACTGTCAGGAGTGCCTCTTTATAGTACACACCAGGAATTGAGTTCCTTCTGAATGTGAACAGAGGACATTCCAATAAAATCCATTGGTTCATTTGAGGAATTCATGAAAATGGACAAAAAGCAGCCAACAAAGTAGTCTTATATTCACTGTGAAGTCTTGCGGCATCTCAGGTACATTTGTACATCCGAGGCGTTGAGACTCGACAAGACTAGTTTCGTTCAGAAATCTGGCACTGCAATTGCAAGCGCGCGTACATTGCAGCGACTGAACGAAACTGGGTACAACTAGTCGCTAGAAAGTTGAACATGTGCAACATGCGGCGACAGGCAAAGTTCTCAGTTCGGCAAGTCGCAAGGGTGCGTCCACCGTTTCTGGCGACTGATCAATCGCCTCCAGTCCCAGCTAGATCCTCCAAGTCGCCAGTACCTCAGTGGCAACTAGTTGTCTCCAGTCGCAAGTGTGATGTACGCTAGGCTTTAGTTTGATCAAAGGAGGCGAAGATCTAATTTCTTCACAACATAGGAATGGTAGCCAGCTGGATCTATCAGTCTCCACATTAGCCACACTTGGAGTCCTGGCAGCAATATCTTTTTCAACCACTATCATGACTATGTAGATATATCGTTTTCAACAACTACGCTGAGGAGACATGGATTAGTTGGTATTGTTCAACTTTTAATGTCCTCAACATACTTTCTCCATCATGGTGTAGACAAGGCAATAGGAGCAGCAGTCAGCCGCGCATATTGCCAACAGATGGCAGCAAAGTCTTAGCGGACCAATGTACAGGAAAATCTACGTGATTGCTGCTCGATCGATAATGATTGGGTCCGCTAGATGCATTGAATTGGGCCGTAGTGACACCTAGTGGTCAACTCGCTGACAGCTCCTATTCACATAATTGATTTCTTAAAGGCACACAGCTAGCAGGTTGAAATTCATCTCAGAATTTGTTCACCAAGTTTGGGTAACACTGTGGACAAAGTCCCGCAGCACAAATCCCTCAACAATTTCAAACCATTTCATGCTGGTAATGGCTTTTTTAAAGCAATTAAAACAGGCTAATTGAAAAGAATTAGCATGATTGGTTCTCGGTCTGAGTTCGTCTCTCAGTTTGTACAGCCATAGAGGCAGGGATGGTGCTTACCCACTCTATGGTAGCGAAATGAAGCCAAGCATGAGACCAACAGAGGCCAAACATTAGGCTGACCGGACCCCCACACAATCTGGCATTGCTTCCCACTCCACCACCACTTCAGATCAAAAGTGGTGTAAATAAAAAAAAGTTGTGGGAAAAATCAGAATGCCATCCTCTAGAACAGGCCAGTAGTGCAAGAAAAAGCAGCAACTCGGCAGCATGAAATGTAACAAATACAGTGGAACCCCGGTAACACGACCACCCACGGAACAGACGCAAAGTGGTCCCGTTAGCGGGGTGGTCGCCTTACCGAAATCGGCCCGATGAAGTATACTAAGGGTCATATTTTCTTTTTTATCCATGTTTCATTTAATAAACCAGACTAGACCATTTCCAACCTGACCTGATACTAGTAAGCAGATAGCCCACCGACACTGCGACTTCTAGGATGGACGACCGGCAGGTGTGGAAATGATGAACTCCGCGTAAATATTGCGCCCGTCACATGTATCATGCTTAGGCCTGCCTTTATATGACCGCAACCGTCATGCGCATGACATATGCCATGTAAAGATTGGTACTGTTTGGTACATACACGCTGCTGACTCGCCTTTGTTTGACAATCAGATCCCTAATTAGGTTGTGGTGGTCGTGTTACCGAGGTGCTAATTGCCGCTTGGGACAGCCAAAGCTGTGGTCGCGGTCCGGATAGCGGGGTGGTCGCGTTAGTGAAACTCTCCAAAGGGAAACAAGATGACATTGTAAATGTCGTATGGTTCCCGATGTACAGGTTCGGACATGACATGACATATGACATGACATGTGACATGATATGACATGACACGTGACATGATATGACATGACACGTGACATGATATGACATGACACGTGACATGATATGACATGACACGTGACATGATATGACATGACACGTGACATGATATGACATGACACGTGACATGATATGACATGACA
>NMRB01001718.1:71381-87096 GCA_002633025.1 Notospermus geniculatus | reverse complement strand
ATATGATATGATATATGACGTGAACTTGATCTCATGCCAATAACTCATCCCATGGTTGACCTTGACCTTGACCTGGATAGCTGATCATCAAGGTCATTGTATAACCGAAATGGACATTCTCAGTAACCTAAGTATGTCTGATATCATGCATCTAGTTGTACCACAGGCATAGATATTTCAGATTATCAAGTTTGACCTTGACCTTGACCTCTGATTATCCAAGTTGTTGCATAATCGAGATCGGCATCATCAATAACCATAGTATAGGTGATATCATGCCTCTATCTCTATCACAGGCAGAGATATTTCAAATTATCAAGTTTGACCTTGACCTTGACCTCTGATCATCGAGGTCGTTGCATAATCGAAATGGGCATCATCAATAACCTAAGTATGGGTGATATCATGCCTCTATCTCTACCACAGGCAGAGATATTTCAAATTATCAAGTTTGATATATCAAAATCTCATGATATTTCAGTCACCTGGACACGTGAGGCTGCGAATTTTAACACAGTCCAGTCCTTGGATAAGCAGGCATGAACTGAGACTTGTTTCATGTTGCTCAGTTGACAATATGGCAAGTTATCTCAAAATATCAAATTTATGATATCGATATCACCATGATCCCTACATCTCAGATCAAAAGTAATCAGTCCATTCGATTCCTAGGGTATGAAAACCTAAGGGTAGGACTTGTTTCTGTTACTCTAGGTGCTAAAGGAGCCGAGTTATGACATCAGATAAAAGCGTGACGGACAAAATATCATGTCTGATATGTTGATTACATCATGATGGAGACATCAGATGTTGAAAATGATTAGCTCATTGGATTGCCCAGGTTGACAAACCTAGGGGTAGGATGTGTTACCAGGACTGTAGCTGTTGAAGGAGATAAGATATGAAGGCGTGACAGACGGACACACACACAGACACACACACACACACGCAGATACACACACAGACACCATGACCAAAAACAATATGGTTCCCGATCTTGATGATCGGGAACCATAATAATGAGAAAACCAATCGGGACAATTGAAAACTGGTCGTCTTTCCGGGGTGGTCGCGTTATAGGGGTGGTCGCCGACCGGGGTTCCACTGTAGTAACCAGAAATCTATAATGGCTGTGTTGAATTAGCAGACAATCATGGTCAACTAAATGCTCAGTGTACATATTGCTGTTTCTTCATGCATAACACAGATATTGGACAGAGCTCATTTTGTCATGCAATGTTTTTGATATTTTGTCATTACTATCAAACATCAACCATTTCTCATATCACATCAGCATACATTTTAAACGGCCATGTCGAATTAGCGGAACCAGCGGAAACAGCGGAACTTGAAGGAAAACATAATATTGTTTTTTAAATAATAACTGCACTGTTGAAATCGAATTGTTAGGCGCTGAAAAAACTAGGTCTACGGTAGGCCTAGGCCATGTAGGCCTACCGGTAGCCTAGCCTAGACCTAGCATGCCTGGGGCCTACATGTAGGTCTCAATCCGCAGTCATCATGACTGCAGCCGTGTGTTGCTTAGCAACACTGAGTCGCGTGTTGCATTTAGTCAACAGCTAAACGAAGCAACAACGAGTCACGTGTTCGTTCTATCGGCTGCAGACCAGGTTCCGCTGGTTCCGCTAATTCGACATGGCCATTTTAAACACACAAGTTGCACAGCTCATTCTATAGTGAAACCCAAATGCATGGCAGACAACATGAAGCATCAATCTTTTGTGACCCGGCACAACAAAATGAGTCGGAAGTCGCACAGAAGAAGACCAAAGTTGACACCAGACAACAACTACAGAAATCGACAAAATCAAATTTCACAATGGGTAGACAATCCTGAAATCAACAAACCGTTGGTGTTTACCTTGGACATGTTGGGTCTTCTTCTGTGCGCATTCTGACTCGTTTTGTCGTGCCGGGTCACTTGTGACCCGTCACAGCAAAACCAGTGCATGTTGCTCTTAGCTTGGCAGGATGAGACCAATGTTCGTCAGTTTCAATTATGAAATCTGAAGCAATCTATTTCTTCCATTCTCTCCTGGTGTCATCTTAGTTCATTGGAGAGGCTCACCTTCTGAGCTCCATGCGACTGATTTTGCTGTGGTGGGTCACATTTCATTCTATGCCCAATAAGAGCAAATTTACCATCACCTCCTCTCTAAAAAAAAGAGCGAAATTGGCTCTACAGAGCTAGGACCACTCTTTTAATAGAGTGGAAATAATCCTTGGAAGAGTGAAACGTTGACTGACCCTGACATAGATTTTAAAGGTGCCCTAGTTCGAATTGTAAACATTACGGTTTGTTTATTTACATGGTTGATTATAATAATTATTTTTCCTCAGACAGGTGGCAGCACCATGTATACCAAAACATTAATGTTATCTATTTTTATATCTATCTTGATAAATATTCTTGTAACTGAAATATATTTATGATTTTACGCTCAAAAACAAACAAAAAGTTGTGAAAGGCGAGATTTAATTTGATTTTATCTGATTTAATGTTAGTACCGGAAGTTGACATAGGTGGCACACCGTAACATTTACAATTCGAACTAGAGCACCTTTAAGTTTTTTGTTGTATTTCATGAATTTTTTCACATGGATCCCCTGCGTTTCAGACATTGGTGATATTTCATAAGACAAGAATGGTATCAATGGCGAAACTGAAGATTTACTTTTTCACTAGTCCATACTTAGTTCTCGATCTTCCTTATTTAGAGACTACCAAATTACCAAATATGTGACCCGTTCTGGCAAAACCAGGCACATGTCGCTCAGAAGGTGAGCCTTAACGAACTATATATGGCACCAGGAGAGAATGGAACAAATAGATTGTTTCAGATTTGGCTGCGGCTATTCTTACGACGATCTCTAATGCATTTTACATACCAGATGTACTACGCTATTCTTACGACGATCTCTAATGCATTTTACATACGATGTACTACGCTATTCTTACGACGATCTCTAATGCATTTTACATACGATGTACTACGCTATTCTTACAACGATCCCAATCCTTAGCCTATGCCCTAACCCTAACCCTTCCCCTACCCAACCCTCCCCTAAACCCTAATCCTAAATCCCTAAAAACTCCCAAAAACTATTGTCGTAAGAATAAGCATCGTCGTAAGAATAGCCACATTGTTCAGATTTCATAAGAGACAGACAATATTGAAACTGACAAACATTTGGTTTCAACCTGCCAAGCTAAGAGCTACATATGCCTGGTTTGTCAGAACGGTCACATATACCAGCCGAGGGATGCAGCTTAAGCTTACACAAAATATGCCTGGCATGGGGATTCTTACAGATTGATGTACTTCTCCACTGGGAAATAGGAAAAAACTTGCAAACAAAAAGTTTTGGAAACAAAAGCTTCACCTTCCCTGTAACCCAAAACGTGACACTGAACCACTCGTTGCTTCCATCCTACATACAAATGACGTTGAACGATTCTGATATATGATATATGATAGCCTGGAGGAGGTGTATAGATTTATATACTGCTTCATTGGGTCATGGAAGGATGGTTTATAAGGCAGAACAGATGAAATTGTGTGGGAGGAGGGTCTTCATCAAGAAATCAATGGGGAACCGGAGTCCCCAAAGGAGGCGCTGGGGAACAACTCAGTTTTAACACAAAAGCGCATGCGCTGCGACGATGGAAACGTCATTGACGTCGCGCGTCATTCGTGACGTTATGTGCGATGCGTCATTCAGAATCATGACGTTGCTCTTCGGTCTGTTGTTTACGCTATTAGTCAATTTTATCGATGAAATTCAACATGTTCCCACTTGAATTTTTGTTTGAAAACATTCAGATACATTGAGTCAGTCCTATCATATATACTTGATGATACATGTAAATGTGTAAAATCTGAAATTCAATTGGCTACTTCAGATATATTTGGGCTAGAAGTAGGGTGTAGTTTCAGAATTAAATGGCAAATAACGTTGGCTTGACTTTCGACGTCATAGTTTTAACTGAGTTGTTCGTCAGCGCCACGTCACGGATTGTTTCGCCGACTCCTCATTAGATGGTTGAAATTAAAGAAACAGGTTGAAATGAACACATGGCATTTACAGCTGTATCTGGAACTTGATCCTGACCTAATCTTCAAGGCCACAGCTAATGGTTTTACGAATCTTTCAGAATGGAACATCTTCTTTTGAGCTTCCCCTTTTTTTGTAACACTGCATCCCAACATTCCCAATATTGTGGAAATCTGTCTAACATTGCCACCGAACATGGGTAACTCAGATTTCAATCCAGAGGAGTGCAGGGTCAAATACAATGGTGTCAACATTGAGATAATTGGGTTTCCAGTCGTAGCCATTAGAGAAATTGCCTTTGTGGGTCTGCTGGCGGATCAGACATGTCAGGGTCCCATTACTTAACCCATTGGTTAGAGTTGAGTCATGGTCAGACAGACTTTGCAAGATTTGTAATATCATGTATAGTCCCATTTTGCCACCTGTTGAAAGACAAGGAAGATAATGCTGAATTGATCCATTGCATCTTGGAACTGCAGTAGGAATCTTTCAAAGATAGATAAGCGCCAATGAATGTGCCATGCGGTCTCCGATTAGGGTCAAAAAGAGAAGAGTTTGTTTGTTTGTTTGTGTGTTTATTGTTCGCAATTTCTCCAAGACTGACAAACAGATCACCGCCAAACTTGGTATGCAGACAGACAGAGGAAGTGTCCTTACGAAGCCCGAATTTTCGTATGATTTATAGTTTTCAAAATATCAAGATATTAACGAAAATAACAATGCTGTTTAGGCGTTTTGACATCATGACGTCACCGAGATTGCCATCACATCATCAGTGACGTTCGGAACGTCATGTGTGACGGAATGACGTCATTACGCCACTCGAACGGGTATGATGTCATTACATCCCCCAAGTGCTCCAAATGACGTGACACGTCTCGCATGAATTAAGCAGTTTCCCCACTGAACGGGTACTGCCTAGTATCATACAACATGGTGGTGTCTGTAGAAAGCAGTCGAGGATGGTTGAAGAAAGAATGTTTCTCATTGGTTTTATCTTCAAAGTCTCTGGTTCGCCTTAGAATAATAGGGAAAAATCCTCAGCCTGCCATTGATTTCTTGATATCTAGTGGCCCTCTCTTCCATACACCGTCACTGAAATCTACTTACCGCTGACAAGATTATGTTGTGGAACATCCTATTGTGCCAATATCTCTCGACACCGACGCCATCAAAGAGAAGATTATACTCAGTGAACTTACAGCCTCCTCATTCCAACAGTATTTCCCCAGATGACAGAGAAGCAATATGAAACTTCTCAGTTTAAGCATAAAGGAATCAAACATAAAGGCCCGTATTCTAGAAGCCTCCTTAACTCTAACGTCCACTTAAAGCTTTTGTATTTTGCCCTGGAAACAATAGCTAAAGGTAGACCTTAGAGTTATAAGGAAGCTTCTAGAATACGGACCAAAGGTTTGACACCGAACGATGAAGTAACTGAGGGATACACTTCAGGTGTTGCCACCAGATGTCTCTCACTGCCTGGATTTTGGCTTTACGTAATAGGTAGGAGCTTCAACTTTTTTTATGGTAGTGGGGTAGATGAATCTGTCAACTTGATGCCTTGAATTCCATTTCTGAGGATAACAGCTATATTTTCAGCACAATTGATGTTCCATGTGCAAATGTACGTTAGCCTATTCAGATGTACACAGATGACCCTGCGCTCCCATCTTTCGTGGGGTTCTCACATTCAATCCTTTTATATCAGCTAGTCTTAATTCAAACAAAATTTGCACTGAAATATGCTTGCCTATAATATGGAAGAGTCAGAATGCAAATCTGTTGCGATTTAAAGGGATATACTATCCACATTTATAAAATGCTAAATTTGTAAGTTGAACCTTTATGGTTTAAGTTATGTTGTGTAAAATGCTAATGCTTGGATCATGATAATATAGGCATGTTTAAAGAAAACACACGGAAACATTCCAAGAAATATGGCACGTGCAAGAAATTCAAGGTATTTCCAGCTGCCAGAAGGGTGAATTCTTAAGCTTTCTCTAGCTTATCAGCCAAGCTACCTTCACGTCATTCACATGGGTTGTGCCCTGGTATTTTAATTTTGTATTTGATTTCTCTGTCAGGGCCGAAGCCATAGCATTATTGGCCCTGGTACAGTACAGAGTATAACTGACCTCTCTGCATACCTTCCACGTACGTCATGTGGAAGATACACTCCAATTCATTGCATATGGTACGTCACGTCTTTTCCGTGTGACTCTGCGCACACTACGCAATGACGTTACTTCTTCACTGCAGTCTTCCAAGGTTCCACGGAACATCCGCTGAAGATACGCGGACGCTACGCGCATGACGCTGCAATGTGGTATGCGGATGGTACGGGGTGCAGATGGTAGGTCAATTGTGCAGAGGAAGTATGGAAGAGGTGCTACTCATGTTCCTCACCTGGATGGGGTCTTTTACTTGCACCGCGGCTTACTGTCCCATGCAATGGACAAGCGCAGAAAATCCATTATTTGTCCCACAAAATCATCGATAGATCTGAGAATGTATATGTACAGTCCTCCCTCGCTATTACGAACCCCTCGGGGTCCAAGGGGTAAGTTCGTAATAACGAGGAGTTCGTAATAGCGAGGATTCGTCCGTGGGGGCGTGATGACCACACTGAGTAGGCTGCCGTCATCAAGCATGAAGAAATCTGGTAAACATTTAAAACACATCTGCTGAAATCGCTAAAATCACAGTTTGAAGCTAAAAAATCATTAAAACATTTATTGCACTGGTCCAGTCAGTCATTCAGCCGAGGCTTGAAACCCAAGCTTGGATAATTTGGTTTGTATTTTACACAACGTAACTGATCACGGTGAGGAATTGGGTCTCACAGCTGACCAAACACGCCTTGGAAATACACACATACCGTGAAATTTTGGGAGCCACACGTTGGGTTGGTAATATCCGGGAGTTCGTTAAATCGAGGTACGTAATAGCGAGGGAGGACTGTACTTGCACACGATCAAAGAACTCAAAGACAGACATGATAATTCTCATTTTCCGCAAGCTGCATTTTAAGAGCTCAAGGCACTAGAATCACAAATCCTACAGCTTTGATTGAAGCTCACAAGCTTGTTTCTTTCGTCACATCTGTCTGGGCAATGACTGATGACTGGCCGAAGAACTGATTGGAGCTGACAGCTTCATACTGGCACGCATCATGGCATTTCTTGGTTTGAGTCCACAGTGCTGATTCCTGCACAGCCTGCTTCGGCATGTTCGGTATCACCCAACTGTGTCTATAAGCTGCCGGATACACGTGCAATATTATTGCACAATATAAGGCTTAAAATGGGCAATATTATTGCCAATCTTTCTTCTTCCCATCATGTGAGAAGTAGATGACACCCATTTTGCAATAATATTGCACGATGATGGACCGCTTAAAGCCGCCCACACACGGCACAATATTATTGCACAATATGGGGCCCAAATGGGTGGTCGTGTGCTTCTAGCATGATAATTAGAAGAAAGATTGGCAATATATTTCCCATTGTGATCCTCATATTGTGCAATAATATTGATCATGTATGGGCAGCTTTAAGCTGTCCATACATGTGCAATATTATTGCACAATATGAAGCTCAAAATGGGCAGTATTGCCATTCTTTCTTCCCATCATGCCAGGCACATGCCCCTATTTTGGACCCCATATTGTGCAATAATATTGATCGTGTATGGGCTGCTTAATACATCTCCACCTCAATCATCATGTATGACAGTGCATTTCGGATAGGAATTAGTCAATACCGGCTTCAGGAACTTCCTCATCGCAGGCATTATTGGCAGCACAGAACATCTGTCTCAGGCGGATTACAAGGCACTACTCAATAATCACTGCTTTTATACCGTACCTCTCGCAAAAGCGATTTTCTATGTTGAAAACAAGCGGGAGGGATAAGACTGCAGACAGAGAAGCCAGCACACCAGCCGATCGGAACCAGCATTATTTCACATGATGGCAGAGTAGGTGGCTTCAGTCACCAGAGTGCCTGGTTCAGATGGCCATCCAGGGGCCTCATAAAGGCCCTGGTTTATAAGCTGGATCTTTTACAATATTACATATCCGCGCCAGTATCCAACTTGCCTGGAATGCCGAGATAAATTATTGCGACTTGAAAATCAGCCCACATTTAATTCAAGTCTGAAAACAACAGTCAAATGCTGGCAGTGCAAATTCGTTATTATATAGCCTCCTTAAGCCTGCCGCACACTTGAGCTATCTGCTGAGCAAAAAGTCATTCAAGACCATTTGCTCAGCAGATTAGCTCACCGAAAAATACGCGCACACGCCTTCAGTTTTGAAGGGGTTGAAGTTTTAGCCAAATAGGTGAATTGTATTTGTATCAGATTTTTTTTCTTTCCGGGCCGAAGCCATAGCATTATTGGCCCTGGTAAGTACCGAGGAGACCGTCTCAAGCTACTCATGTACCTTGTTTCTTGGCAAGGGCAAGTAAAAGACCCCCACTTTGATGGGGTCTTTTACTTGCCCTTGCAAAGAAACAAGGTAGGCACCACGGCTTTCTGTCTCAATAGTCAATGGCGTTGGCGAGTGGTAACACCATCCCTGAAGCAATGGGGAACCCGCACACTAACGTCACAACGTGGCGCTGCGAGCGATGTGACCGAAATCTCTTTTTTCTAACGTTATTTCCATTTATTTCTGGCGTGAAAATAAACCATTTGTGTTGGTCGCATGGCAACTTACATCATCGTGTAGCAGATGAAATTTTCTTTTAAACTCATTCCTTTTTTTCTTAAAATTAAGAGATCCGATAGCGATAAGGACAACGTCATTTGTGTCATTCTTCCTGTAGAAAAATGTACAGGAAATTTTTTCATGACGCAACGTCAACACCTAAAATGACGTCAATGACGTCGTTTCGGTACAATCGCTCGCAGCGCCGACCTGCCGGGATAAACCGCAGGGCGGGTTCCTCATAGCTTTGCAATGTAAGAGTCAGTATCGGGCAGAGTCAAAGTCAACAACTAGAAATGAGAATTCACTAAAAGTGACTTCATGACCACACCACAAATGTTTTGGCCAGAAGATGGTTTGTTATGTTAACGTAAGATGGCGGTGTTCGAATGCTGCATAGGCACTGAGACGACGAACTGGCGAACGATCGATCAGAATGTAGGCCTACAGGTCATCATGACGTGTGCACAACATGTACAAATGTACAGGCACGACGCCGTGCCATGCATCTCATGTTTCCACGCACGGTTCTATTTATAGACTCCGATTCTATTTATAGATTACGGCGATCCCGATTCATTTAACTGAAAAAGTTCATTATCTCAATCAAAATTGAATGAAAGTGCACAGGAACCTTTTCATCACGAGAGGACAATTGGATCTTTAGACTGAGTAAGTCAGATTTGATGTGCATGCCCTAGTTTGACCGAAAACGTGGAGGAAAGAAAAAGTGGTAGAGAAAAATTCCAGCGTCCTGCGAAAACAATACTGACCACACCAGTGAGTGGTGATGTGGTCATAATGATGACAGCTTATACTTCGAATATCCTGAAGATTCACAAATGGAAAATCAAAAGAAAATGTGTTGACAGGATCGAATCTTGAAATCATTTCTTGTTACTTCATCTGATGAGCAATATGATATTATCAATGGGATTTGAACTCCTTTCTTCCGACTTACCACACCCGATCTGATCACAGCCGATCTTATGAAATCAAAAAGCTTGAGATCAAATCACCATCTGGTATCGTGTATCACATTTTCTAGCCTCTTGGGATAGCAGGGAGTGGTGATAGCCAGCCTGAATGACGAGCCAATCAATTCCTGATGTCAAGACACATCAACCAGTTGCTTCTGACAGATGTTCAACTATGGGCGGTTATTTCCGCACAAAATCAGTGTCACGTTTTTTATTTTAGCACAGAATTCCTATGTAGACAGCGCACAAGTAGCGGGAAACATCTTCAAAAGCAAGATTTATTATGTTTATCCGAGGTTTTGCATGCAGACCGTGTAATTTATATGTTGCGGGAGAAATTGTACAGAACTCGCGAAAGAACCAAGTTTAGGATCCAAGTTTCGCATCCAGGTTTAAGATAACAATTTTTCAATCGACCGCTAGATGGCGCCTCAGCTGAACCAGCCGAGGCCCTTATGAACACTGTAGACTACCCTCGGCCAATGGTAGCCTACCCAATACTCATTATGTTAATGATTAGGCCTCAATTACGATAATAGATTCAACTGAAGCGCCATCTAGCAAACGATTGAGAAATTGTTATCTTAAACATTGATGCGAAACTTGGATCCTAAACTTGGTTCTTTCGCGAGTTCTGTACGATTTCTCTCGCAACATATAAATTACGCGGTCTGCATATAAAACCTCGGATAAACAAACAAAATTTTGCTTTTGAAGATGCTTCCCTCTACTTGTGCGCTCTCTGCATAGAATTTCTGTGCTAAGAATGAAAAACCTGACACTGGTTTTTTGCGGAAATAACCGCCCATAGTTCAACGTGGCGTATTGACTCTCAAATGCTGATGTCAGGTCACACTTATGATCGCCTGATGTACCCGACGGAACAGACGGCACGAAGTGAAGAATGTCACAAAACATTCATTTTTGGGCAGAAGACAGATGCTTGGGGTGTAATTTTCATAATTTCTGCACCAGAATACATGCATCAGACATACGTGTATACGTGACAACTCACTAAAGCCTTGTTCACACTGGTGGGGCGGTGCGATGCAAAATTTTTCTGTTAGGCAAAGAATCCATTCAAGCGATATACAAGTGGTGCAATTGCCGCATCCTTTGTCTGTGACCAACGGCGCAGAAACAAACAATGCTTTCAAGTGTCTGTCGCTCGAAAATCACGTGATTGGACATGCAGCCAGCCTTTTAAGGCTATAGCGTTAAACACTTGCGGTGGGCCGCAATGCAGTAAGAAGTGGTAGGACACAACGGGCGATTTCCATCACCCCCGATCGCTCTGCAGTATTTTTCTGCGTTGAATCACCTGCTGCATGAATTTCACCATGGCCGTCATATTTCGGAAAAATTTGAATGACAACCGCACACAACCACGTCATGCCGTGCCGCGCTATGTCAGCTGACAACGGTTGGCGATT
The DNA here is from genome assembly GCA_002633025.1 of Notospermus geniculatus. NCBI lineage: Eukaryota > Metazoa > Nemertea > Pilidiophora > Heteronemertea > Lineidae > Notospermus > Notospermus geniculatus. The sequence continues at coordinate 75,892 of NMRB01001718.1, read as the reverse complement.
TTTTCAATGCATCTCACAACATCGCACCGTGCCGCCAGTGTGAACAAGGTTTTATGATGGGATGCAAAGTAAGCTGTTTTGATATGCTAAACATCTACCATTACTTTCACCGATGCACTTCATTAACAAGAACAATAGCAGCCAACTTGGTGCGAGAGTACACTTAGCCTTCACCAGATGTTTACATTCAGGAACGAATAGCAGCCAATGGTACATGTAACTGGACCATGAATGATGATTCATTTTTTGTCTCTCTTAATAAATTTACAGATATGAACTTGTTCTTGTACCATTCCTCACCTGTAGCACGGAGAATGTTCTTGTGAATCAAACCTCACCAGCAGATTCCACTCCAAGTGTGATCTCTTATCAGAAAGGTAAACCTAGCTTTTTGGCACCACCCCAGATACTTACGGTTAAAAGAACAAATGTTTGGGGCTTCCATGTAAATCAAACAAGAAGCAATAATGATGCTTCCATTAAGTCCCATTTTCAATTCCCCAAAGTCTGAAAAGTAAAATCCTTTCAGCCTTGAGGTACCCTGAGGTTGAAAAGAGTTCAAATTTCCTGCAACATCATAGTGACAAAATGTGTTGATAATGTGGAAATGCAACCAAAGGACAGATACCATGGTTTATACTCCTTTGTACCTCCTTGCAAGAACCTATGATGGTACTGAGACAATAGGAGCAGTCAGCCACGCATATTGCTAACAGATGGCAGCACAGTCTTAGTGGACCAATGTACAGGAAATCTATTATGATCGCTACTCGATCGATAATGATTGGGTCCGCTAGATGCATTGAATTGGGCTGTAGTGACACGTAGTGGTCAACTCGCCGACAGCTCCTATTGGACCCAAGAAGAAAACTGAACTAGTCGCACAGGTGTTAGATGGCAAAGATTATTGTGCCAAATGACTTTGAAAATGGCCTGGTGCGTGCTTCGCTGTGTGTAAATGAACGTCCACGCAGTTCTGTTTATACCAATTGACCTCTGACCCGAAGGAGGTCTGAGCGTGCGCAGTTTGTGTGTAATTGTAACTACGAAATCACTAATTGCACAACAAGTTGCAAGTTTCAAAATCAAGTGATTAAAGGAGCTCGACGTTGTTTACAAACAGTGGCCAGCAAACTAGTTTTATTCCTTCGTGAAGGTGGCAGCACCAGTAGCGCCCCGTGATCATTAAACTGGTGCCCGGTCCAATGCAACTCACTCAACCACTCACTGGTTCTCTATCCACGCTGTGCTGCCACCTATTATCGGTGATATGTACTGAAGTGAATATGTAGTCTCGCGCAGCCAACCGTTTCGTTCCGCAGGTACTGCGACACAAATGTTCGATCCTCAGATTCGGCTGGGTGACCGAGACTAGTGAATATCGTGTTTACAACTTGGACGTCCAGCTCCTTTTATAAGAAAACTGGTACATGAAATATCGTCTCGCAACAGCTGAGGCAAAACACATCTTTAATAAAGAAGATGTGTTACTGTGTTTTGTTCAATAAAGCATGGTCAGAACATTTAAGATAGGACACCGGGAGTACGAGGTTGGTTAATTGTCAGATCAACCATAAAAACAAATTTCTCGCTCAATTTGATCAGAACGGGGCAAGGATCCATCATAGTTGGACTAGCTGAGGTAATGAAGCAAGGAAAGCATCGTAGATGGAGAACGATCAGATCAGATTCCCAGGATTTTAACAAGAGGCCCATGGGTCTTGCCCTCAGCTGACCATGGCAGGAGCACAGAAGAGTTGAGCATCAAACTACCCAGAGGACAACAGGAACCAATGGACACAGTAGTATACATGTATTCTACTTATTATGGTGATATAGGGTCGGGGTGTCAGAGGTACAGCCACAAGATCCATAGGTCCCCTCTGTCTCCCCACCGAGGGTCTGGCTGCAACGTCTAAAACTTGTGTGATGCTGCATTGCACACGGCTGGCATCAGTCACGATATCTTGCAATAGAATGCCGCCAGTTTGCAATCATGTGACCCCCCTGATATGGCCACAATCAGCATGGCTGTAACATCTGGATTCAGACGCGACCACAAAAATTGGCAACGTAGGTCTCAGTCTCTGTAATGCTGCGCAGTTCACACATGCGTATACCAAGTATACAGAGACTGAGCACTTTGAGTCTATCCAAGCTGTTGATTAAAGGACCATGGTATTGCCACTTTTTCTCGACAGCTCGGGCCACCACGCCACTCCCCTTGCAACCAGGGACTAACTACGTTGTCGGGGAATTGACCCGATTTACTACATACATTTTGTGATGCATTTTTGTAGTTCGTACGTCTTACTGCTGCTAGGTGGCTCCCTCTATGTCGGCAGTCATAAGGCATTTGAGATCCAATACCGCACTCCTTTAAGTAGCCCAAGCATACTGCAGAACTTATTTGCTCAGCCCCTTTCATGTAATTTTGAAAGTGTGAATTTCGTGGGCGGTAAATTTTTTTCAGTGTCATTTTTGGCTTCCAAATAATTCCCTTTAACATGTTTAAAATGCACTTTCCTTTGAACCACTCAATTGGTTTCCAGGCGTGAGACGAGAATGACGATCATAGTACACCTAATTACCATATCATAATCAGCCCGAACACTTCATTATTATCACACTGATGATCTCATCAACATTGGAGATGCAAATGTAGCAATCTGCGAGGGGCAATTTGTTACAGCCAACAAGTAGGATCAATGCAAAAGCAACAACTTCACAGAATCTCGTGTTTGTTCACAATGCTCTAGAGCTAGTCATCTCTGTTCAACATGTTCAAGTGACACTGAATGGGTGAATGTCGTCCAGTCGTGATCCTACACACTAATTCCTAGCCCGAGCCCCTGACCCTAACCCCAACCCTGACCCTCAACCCTTCACTGACCCCTACCCTAATCCTAAACCTAGTCCTGACCCTAACCGTCAACGCTAACCATCCTAACTCCGTAACCTGGGTACACTAGTTTGGACGACATTAACACTTTGTACTCAAGTGACCCCATAGTGAATGTAGCTGTCTCTGGACAGCCTGCAACAAAACCCCAACATAAGAATGGTTGAAGCCAACTTCGAATCGGTCCAAGACAGTCACTATGATTTTTACCATGTAGACCAAAACCCAAAATGGATCCAACTGGATTGGATCGAGGTGCACGCGGTGGTTTGGGCCAGAGTTGTGGAAGTATGCTTGTCTCATGGGCCATCCTGTATAAGTGCTCCTGAACATTCCGTTTGATAACCATGGAATGGGTTTCTCTGGTTGGTCACATGATGACAGAGCAGAGGAGACACCTATAGATGCTCATTGTTCGAGAGATGCGGTTCACCAAGCACGGCCATTGAATCGTCATGAATCAGATAGGTGGCATCTGTGTAGGCCTACTATAAGTTCAAACCCACGCATTCTCGTGTGGACTGCTTCACCGTGGATAAGCCCATCTTGCATGCCTACATTCTCACTAAATGATGCCTTTCCTCCCCCTCCGCCAGATCCATAATGCTCCAAGTCGGCTCAATAAAGTCACACTTAAGCTTTGTTTCGCCTCGGAATTCGGCATGGTAATAGAGGATAGCATCCTGATGCAACGGGTGGTTTAATTTGCAAAGAGGACTTTGTTCTGGTAGCAATTTTACTTTTTTTATGGTGTTGTTCGATGTTGCACTAAATACATGCAGCCATGCCGTGCATTCCAACCTCGGCCAAACTCAGACTCGCCAGTTGCCAGGGGTTCTTGCTAGTTACAAATATTTCACCAACAAGTTGTGCAGTGGTAAACACCCAGCTTCAGTTGCTGGCAACATTCACGATAGTTTCTGAAAGGAATAATGCTATCATACAATCCCCGAGAGGATTCTCACTCACGTCTAGTGAAGAAAATTAGACCTTCAGGCTGCAAGCATGATTACTGATTAGATTTGAGAACATGGATGAAACTTGGCAACATTTACCTGATTTAAAGCCAGATTGCCATCAGCAATACAGCAACTCGGGAATCAAAACATTTTTCGCAGTTTTTGTACATTATGATGAATTGATTTATGTAATGTATGCATTCCAAAGTCGCTGAGTTGCACAAACAAGATACTGGACCCCCCCCCAACGTCCGCTGTCATGGCTGTAGTGCCGCTAGTGCATGCGTAGATGGCATGGATGGTAGGGGGACCACGACACTGGGTCATATGAATAAAGACTAGTAAAATGCCTTAACCGATACTTGAATTTTGCAATACAAATGCACTAGGCAATGCTGTACAAATCTGAAGTAAAAGCATTTGCTAGTCTTTATTCATATGACCCACAGTACTTGCACTAGGCCCAGTATATGCCTGATCTGCAGTACAACTTCTCGTGGGCCTCCTGATTTCCACTGTGTAAGATCCAGCCGGAGCATTTGCTAGTCTTTATTCATATGACCCATTAGGGTTCTTTCACTAAAGACGCGCGCTAAGACGCCGCGCGGTAAGACCAACCCTCGTCGACCACCTTATTGAATAGGACAACA
>NMRB01001718.1:53734-71288 GCA_002633025.1 Notospermus geniculatus | reverse complement strand
TGGATTTTTGCCCCCCCCCCCCACATCCACAATGGAACCCGACACCGTTGGATGTTGGGTTCCATTCTGGCTGGAACTTGGACCAAAAGAGTGCAGGCACCTGACGGGCCAGTGTCATGACATCCCGCACGTCATTTCATGATGTCTTGACGAGAAAAAAAATTAAATCATTTCCCGACGTCATGATCGCTGAAACAACTGGATTTTTTTTTGAGTCACGTCATGGCGTTCATTAATGACATGCGGGACGTCATGATGCTGCCCCGTCAGGCGCTGCACTCTTTTGGAGTGATTAGAGCCTATTTTAGATTGTATGCCATGGGAGAGTATGTACCTTTAAGTGAATGGGTGATGAGTCACTTGAATAGTGAAGTATGCTACTGGTCAGGTGAGAGGTATCGACTTGACTAGGTTATTCATAGCAAAGATGGAAAAAAATGTTGAGTCTACAAGCGCTGGGTGAGTTACTGCATGAACTTTTCATGTTTTTTATCTTGTGCGAGGAGAAGTACAGAAGTTTTGATGAGCTTCCAAGGACGTGAGTAATGGTATCAGTAAGCGTGTTCACAGCGTCCTGAATACTAGTATCCTTCTGACACGTGAACCCCAGATAATCCCTATGCTGATGGGAGCTGCAGTGATAGAATCACCAAATACATTATATCATACTTGCTAAATATGCTTTATTCGACTGCGAATACAGACTGCTCAAAACAACCACGTACAAACTCCATCAGAAAACACAACACCAACCAAGAGCATCTTCGGAAATTAAGGAAGCAAAAAACAAACACACTCTCAATGGTAAAAAACGGAATTCCACACTCTCAGAACTGAACCAAGGGAAAACTGTACGGATGATGTACATGTAGGGGCACCCTACACTGATCAATCAAACAGCCGGAGGACAGGCATGGGGCAACCTACAACGAGTCCACCATCACATCATGGTAGAAGCAACAGGGAGGAGATTTCTTCAGCACCGAAAGTGCTTGCCAGGGTTCAGATCTTCCGGACAGCCACAAGGCCCATTTAGACTATATACGCAAATAATTTCATGGCTAAAATATTTAGCAGCTGGGGTCCGTAAGTACCTTTTCGCGTGGATAAATATTCGTGGTTGATGGGGTCCGATGTAAGATTTCAAAAACACTTCCCAATGGTGCGCGGTGTAATTCAGTGCAAACCACAATGTATTACGGGATCGTCGGCGATTGGAAAATGGTTCGCGTGTGATAGAATTCACGGGGGTATTGACCAGTTCGCGATTTTCGCGGTAATTTTTATTCGCGAAAATATTTGCGTATACGGTATCATACTTTTGTTCAGATTTTCATCCAACACATTTGTATGATGATGTTCACACTTGTTCAAGGTAACTAACAACACTTGTTTACACCGTACGACTTTTGTTCAAAGTTGTTCATGATTCCTTTGAGGAACTCCTGACAAAGGTGGAACCCGAAATATCATGTGACCCACAAATGTCTCTGATTGGTTAGAGACTGAACATCCTAGAACATTTGTTCAAATTAATGTGCATGCTCGAACATCATCCAACATGTTCGCACTCGTTCACAGATGTTTAAAAAATTCCCATTTACACGATAAAACATTCCACCCTGAACATATCATACAAATGTAGGGTGAAAATTTGAACAAAAGTATGATCGTCTAAATGGGCCTTTAAAGTTTTTGATACCCCAAAAAACACACACATTCAAAATATCGCTCCAGCTAATCAACCAAACAGGTACTAGGCCTAGATCATCAATGAAGGCACCAAAATCATTTGTCAAAGATTACTTTGACACGAGAAAAGCTCTGGTTCAAAGCTGACCTTTAAGATCTAAAGAAGGTTTCCTGCAATCTTGGTGGATTAATGTAACATGATATATTTTTTCATTCCTGTGCGAAAAATGTCAGGAAAGGAACAAGGTGAACCCTAGATAATGTGATTATAGCCGTGGTTACACCTATCCAAAATCCCCGTGCTTTTTGAGACACGGGGTTTTCCCGAACCAGCAAAAAACACGGCGTTGACACGGCGAGCGGTTACACTACTAAAAGTGCGATTGGTAATAAGTTCCGTATCCCGGCGATAGGGGCACTGCATGTAGGCAACTCTCTGTCATCGAGTGGCTACTGGAGGTGTGAAATATCCTATACGCATGCGCATGACTCATCGATTTGCATCGCCGTCTGTCGCCGGGTGCTTGGAACTACAAATAAACACGGGGATTTCGCGGTTACACTACATAAAATCCCCGTGTCTAAATAGCCCCGGCGTTGCCCCTTCGAGCTCGCTGGGGCTAATAAGCACGGGGATTTCAGACACGGGTCTATTTAGACTCGGCGATTTATAGGTGTAACCGCAAAATCCCCGGGGAAAGCACGGAGATTTATGTAGTGTAACCACAGCTTATACTGTGACTAGCTCTTTGGTGCAGCTACATAATACCGTACTTGCTGTTGGCAAATTCATGAATGGCAATCATGTCTACAAGCATGTATCATCAGAAAATGAACTGCATCAAATTTGGCAAAAAGCTATCTCACAAATGGCATAGTGCAGTAGTATCTATATTATAATTGACGGTGGCACCTTAACTTCGAACACGAACTCCTCCATGGTTTCTGATCGAAATGGCACCATTTTCACAGGAAGTGTTGAGAATGACATGGGGCATGGCCCTTAAGCGGGTGGCATTACATTTTTTTACCCCTTAAGCATGGCGCACACGAGCGATTTTTCGAGCGATTTTCTAGGCGACCACAGAAGCGACTAAAGATATTTTCAGTTTTTTAAAATTTTTGTTGGCTTGTTTGCGATAAATGCTTCCTTGGAAGATCAGTGATGTCGCGGATGACATCATTGATCGACCTCCAAGGTAATTATCGAAGGCGACGTAGTAGTCGCATCGGTAGTCGCCCCCATTTTAGTCGCTCGTCTGCGCCATGCTTAAGTGAATAAAATGCACGAAGAAACTTCCAATGATTTGCAATGCCCACTGGCCTGGTTCCGCTGGCCACCGTGTAGATGGCACTGCGTACGCAACACCATACACGGTGGCCGACGGAACCAGGTACAATGCATTGTCTTCAACTAGGCAGGGTGATCCGAAAATAGGAACTTCAACACATAAAACTGCTGCCATCTGCTTCCCATAGGCTTAGATTATTGTCCGAGGAGTTGGCCCCCTCTAAACATATTCCCCCCACACAGAGACGGCGTCTCAGACGCCCACCAAAATGGCATCCTCTGGCCATATGCATCCTGTGAATGTGCTCGCCACGGGTACCATGCTAGTACGTTTAAAGCACCTGGACCCCGATGGGAGGACCCTTTGGTTGTCAGGCAGACCTTGGTATTGTTGGTGAAGTCTGGCTATTGAAATGCGCGTTTTATTGACAGGAAAGTTCCTGTCAGCCAATCCCATGCACCATGCCATGTGTTCAATTTCAAATCAAGGCCTAGTTGCATGTTCTATTTCGAACCAAGGTTCAGCTGGTTAGAAAACAATGTGTGTTTGACCGCTGAGAGTAAACCCTAAAGCGTGACGCACACTGTAGCTATCTGCTGAGCAAAACGTCATTCGAGACCGTTTGCTCAGCAGATAGCTCGCATGTGCGCATATTTTCAGCGAGTCAAGCCAAGAATCGAATCAGACCGAAACTTGGTGTCATTGGTCATCTGGACTAGGAGTATGTGTACCAAGTTTCAGATCAATAGCCCCAGCGGTTACGAAACGTGCCCTGCTAACGGGCAACTACAACAACGGACACTGCACCACGACAATAGCTCACCCCAGGTGAGCTAAAAAAGCCTTTTATGTCTGAATTGCCCATAGAGATATGAAAACTATCATGTGGAGGCACCATCAATTTTATACAAGTCAGATAATTGATGCTCAAAATGGCAATGAATGAAAAAGCAAACAATAGTACCACACTCAGCTTCACAATAACGGAAGCACACAGCCATTGACATCGGTGTCATTCCTCCATTATGGATATGATAGAGTATTACATTCCCATTACAGAAATAGGAATAAAGCAGTTGATCACAATGCAAAATCAATACGCAATGGAAATCAAATTAACTCTTCATAGCTTATTATGAACAGGCAAGATAAGCCGTGGTTACACTACATAAAATCCCCGGGTTTTTTTCAGTCACACCTACATGTATGAATTCACAGCCGGGCTTCGAGAAACCCTTGTCCGAAAAACACGGGTTTTTGAAACACGGCAAGGTCGCTGTGCTTTTTGAAATCCCCGTGTTTTCGTTAGTTTTTAGCATGGCTACAGATGGCGCAGCCATTAAGTGACATCGTTTTTGCGCCTCCAGCAATGTGTGCCAATACAGAAATAACTGAAGAGTCAATGCATGCAGCGCAACTGTTGCCGGGCTACTTAACTACAATGCAGAAGTGTGACCTCTCGCTGGGTTTTTCATACACACGAGTTTGACACGGGTCTGGAAAAACACGGGTATTTTCAACAGGTGTAACCTTAGGTATTATGAACAGGCAAGATAGATATTCACAATATCTAAGTGGAACCCGCATCAATCTAAATGGAGATGATCAGGTGATATTCCCACTCAAGGCTTGCATAGTGATTGGAGACCCATTAAATTGCTGTCTAAATAAAACACCAATAGATTGAAATGAAATTTCAGGGAAGAAAGACGGAAATAATACCGTGCTAATTAGTCGCACCTGATACCCCTCAACCAAGGACAAAAGCTGAGGCGGGTGTTAAGTGGATTTTGTTGACATGGGATCGCATTTTGATGAAGATGTAATGAAATTTCACACAATTCCATCAAGTAGCACAAGAGTAACTGATGGCAAAATTTTTAACTTTGACCTCTGTGGCCTTGAAAAGTAGGTCAAATCAAAAACAAACCAAGTCCCAGCGGTTACAAAACGTGCCCTGCAAACGGACGATGACGGACGACGATGGACGCTGTACCACAATAATAGCGCACATATTTTACTACGTTTCGCTGACACGCAGAATGCGGATTGCGGAACACAGAAGCGGAAAATGCAATGCATTTTTGCATACAACATATCGCTTCCGCCGGGGATTCCGCGTCCCTACCACATACCGGATGTCTGGTAATTAGACCTTGTCAGCTGAGCTAATTCGAGACAGCAATTTCTATTGATGGAAGTGAAAAAACATGAAGATTTTGATTTGTAGAAGCGCATCAGAAGAGATTGAGGTACCGTATTCCTGGGATTGGATTACCAGTTGGATTTATAATGCAGCTCATTGAAATATTTTGCTGACTTAATTCCCAACTTTCTAATGCAGTGGCACCTCTCTATTAAAGTGATCCTAAACCGCCGGGGCGAGCGAGACAGCCTCGTTTTCATTTTCCCGCGCTACGCCAGTATGAATGAGCGCCTGTCAATCATCACGTCACGTGATTATACTATGGAATTTACTACGCGATCACTGATTGGGCAAGTTCTGAATGAGTGACAGCTGATTGCCAAAACAAGATGGATGCGACCAGTTCGCCGAGTCGAGATTTTTCCTCGATTCAGGGGAGTTTTAGAGGATACATTCACGCCTAAGAGCACGAAGAGTGTTCAATCCGACACGAGTGACACCATTGATGACGATGTCAGCCGGTATGCCAGGCAAGTTGGTCTTTTCTCAGAAGGAGCCCCAGAATTCGTTGACGTTACACCGGCACGGCGGCGAGATCCGCAGTCCGGCAATATGTTAATGATGCCATACATACAAACAACCTCCTCATCGTCTCAAAACGGAGTTCTTTCTTTATTATGGGCCACTTCGATAATGTCTGTGGACAATCCACAGCTGCTGGTCGGCATTTGCTACCTTTTAAGGCCGCCCTTCCCTTCTTTCACTTCTCGCTTCGGCATCCTGTCTGCTGTGCGGTTTGCACGATTGACAAACTCAGTGGAGGTAGCGTACTGCGCATGCTCAGAAGCCAGGAGCGGAAATCGGAAGTTCCATTTTCGTGGGCGGTGAAAATGATCGGGTGCCAACTTTTGCTTGGCGGTTTAGGACCACTTTAAGGACACCTCTGGGACTGACAAATGCTGTCCGTAACGGGGATGCTAAGCTCGGCAGAGGGCAGCACACCGAAACCCGGTCCTAATACAATGGATGCCTTTTGTGTGGGAAATTGATCAGGACCAGGATGTCAGTTTCATTTCAATAGATTTTACCACTAGTGACACCTATTGAAAAAGTCGGGTATCGTCCCCATTGAGAGGTGTACATTAGCATAAATCAAAGATCAGCGTTGATCAGTGTTGATCATCTCAATATGAGGAAGAGGTATCGAATACAGGAGGAAGACTATATTTTTTCTAGATTTTCATCTGAATTCAAGTGATATCAAAATGAGTCATCGTCCATGAACCTGATCTCACAACACTCCTTGTTATCTTTGAAACATCATCCCTCATACCTGTTTTCATTTTATATAAAAATATTGCTAGAATGTTACATACTGCACCTGGAGACAATTAAACCATGAACACAGCAGAAGAAATATCCCAAGGATTTCCTGGTCATGATGGAGACACAAAAAGACGCCAGTGTACGGTAAAAAATATGGCTTCTGTTTATGGTGCAGTATTCGATGATCATCACTGTACTTTGACACTGAAAAGGCTGACAACATCTGACAATCAATCAATAGCCATGGTTACATAAAAACCTGCGTCTCACCCGGCTTTTTCTGTTTACACCTTTAAAAGCGCAGGTCTAGTAGACCCGGGGATGAAAAACGCGGGGCAAATACATGTACGCCCTCCGAGCTGGAAGGGTTTTTGGAGGGCTTAATTTAGATCACCGTCACAAGATTTTAGTAGTGTCGACGCACATCACGTCTCAGGCATGTTGGGGGATTTTTCAGAGCCGGGCTTGACATGGGTCTCAAAAAGCCTGGGGATTTCTATGTAGTGTAAACAGGGCTAATGACCACCTCCAGTGACATCCCGTTCCTGATCAATTTCCCCCACAAAAGACGTCCATTGTATAGGACCTGCTGCCCTCTATCATAGCTGGGATCCTCATTCAATACAGTCTGGCTTATGGGCTTGGTGTCCAGTGGAGCAATAAAACATTATTGCCCTATCATGCCCTACTGTCAATATGCACGTACCAGTACATACACAATACACTGCTAATGTCACTAATTGTAATATTTTCTATGTGTATTAGTTATTAGATGGGAAAAAAACACTCGTCTTCATCGATCTTCATGCAGAACCCCCTCTGAGGCAGCAAGTGTGCTGTGGATTATCAACAAATAATGAGAGCTGAAGGTTCAGACATCATTGGTTTCAGTGCTTGAATTAAGAATGAAATGGTCCAGGGACTATGTGCTCGCCTTGGTGTAAATGTGAGGAACGAATGATGTGAATTAAAATTGACATGTTCCAGGGTTACGTGATTATGGTCAGAACTTTGCATCAACCGGGTACACCTACATGTGAAGGGTTGTATCACCCGCACTTGTGACTTCAGGGGCCTTTTCGCAGAAAAAGCCGCAGGTCTTATGCTGGAAAATAGGTATACGAATTTACACAGGATTAGAACTTTACTCACTGCTCTTGTTCACGAGACATTGACAAAAGTCAATTTTAAGGGGGGCCCAGATACATCACGACAGAAGACATGAGAAGACAGCCCTATAGGTCAAATAGCCATGAAACCCTGCCACCTGACGGCAAACCTTTGAACTTTGACTTCTGTGACCTTGAAAAGTAGGTCAAAACAAAAAGACTTCATATACCTTATTGTGATAAAAATTTGGCGCTGACCCCGCTATTGGGTCAGGGCTTTAGGTCAATATTTTTTGTTTTGGTCATCTGGTGGCAAAGCCAAGAATCAGATCAGACCAAAACTTGACGTCTGAGGTCATCTGACCTAGGGGTACACATGAACCAAGTTTCAGCTCAAAAGCTCCAGCCGTTACAATGCATGATTGTATGAGCTCACCAGGTGAGGTACAACTCAGTGAATTGAGAGCTGACATGCCGGATCACGTTTCTTTACAGTATTCATGGTATTGGGCAGCTGGTAAATGTCACGAATGCCATAGAGGATAAAACAGCCCTAGGACATGGAAATGTCATTTCAGGCAAAGATGAAATAACTTAGGATTCAAAACTAACTCAAACCACCCTCGAATCACACTTCAATAATCAAATGAAATGGTCCATGGACCATGTGCTCACCTGGGTGAATGTATCAGAAGAACAAATGACAAATTATCGAAATGTTCCAGGGCAAGCCACGAGTCAATAGCCCCAGCGGGTTACGAAATGTGCCACCAAAAGGCAAAATTATGAACTTTGACCTCTCTGACCTTGAAAAGTAGGTCAAATGAAAAACCCATATGTTTTGCATCCCTTACCATAGATCAGTGGCCACTGATATTCAGTGGTGAACTGAATCGCCACCAATTTAGCACCAAAACAACACCACATCCCAGGACACCACTGATTCCACACTGAAATCGCCACTGTCTTGATCAGTGTTAGTTCCAAGTATAACTGATTTAACACCAGAAATCAGTGCTGAATCAGTTGTAACTGAATTAGCACTGAAAAGACACTGAAACAACACCATCTGGACTTAGATTTCTCAGAGCAACACTGATTTAACACTGATTCAACCAACGAAACCAACAGCACTGAATCACCACTGATTCCACACTGATATGACACTAAAATAACTTAGCAATTCTGGAGGACAGCACTGATTTAGCACTGTTTCGTCTTTGTCTTAAAATTATCCTGAATAGAACTGATCAGCACTGATTCACCACTGATTTACCACTGCGGTCTCTCTCAGGCCAAGGTGGAGTTGGTCACTCAACATTGATACAACAACCACAACGAAAAGGATTCAAACTTAACTGCCATTGTTCAAATGATGATTTGTGATGTGTGGAAGTTTTTCTGCACGAAAGTGGTCCCATTTCATTGAAACCTGCATTCTATTCACTATGGATCCACTAGTGATGAAATCATATTGTATACAAACAAGAATTTAGGTGGTAAGTTTCTGAGAAATACTGCCAAATTTATCGATTTTCCATCATCATTGATGATGTGCATCCATCAAATCAATCTACTACTACCAGTAGGCCTACGAACTGAAGCCGCGAATCCACTCTCGCGATTTGGGCTTGAGACGGGGTTGCGGTCCCTTGCGATCGCCTTATGAGGTAATCGGAAGTCCTTATAAGGTAACCGCAAGGGAACGCAACCGCGTCTCAAGCCAAAATCGCGACAGTGGATCACCCGCTTAAAGCACCGGCATTTAGTATTAACATGTAGGCCTCACAGGCCTGCAAATGCACCCAGCTAATAAGATTTAGTACCGGTAAAGGAGCCAAGTTTCCCCTAAGTATATGCAACCATAACCAAGCTACCATTGATAGCCTACATGTACCCACTGTAGTCCAACTTGTATCCTACACCATACCTTCATGTACACTGTATGCTCAAACTACTTGAATCCTTTGTACTGCATCAATCAATACAGCAACACTGAATTACCACCAAATTACCACTGAATTACCACCAAATCATCACTGAACTAGCACCAAATTTAACACTGAATTACCACTGATATCAACACTGAATCACCACCAGAACCACACTGAAATGCCACCAAAGCAGCACTGAATTACCACCAATAAGAACACTGAATTGGAACTGAAACTGACACTGTTTTGTCACCAAATGCACACTGATTTAGAACTGATTTGCTCATTTGCATTTTTCGACAGCACTGATTTACCACTGATTTAGAACTGATATGGCACTGATTTGGAACCAATCACCACCAATAGTGAACCAAATAGCTGACACTGATTTGGAACTGATTAGCACTGAAAACACCACTGTTCTAGGTTGAGGGATCCTCATTAGATACACCTATGATAAAAATTTGGAGATGATCCAGTCATTAGTTCAGGAGTTTTGTATTTTTGTATTGTTGGTTTTGGCCGCCTGGTGGCAAAGCCAAGAATCAAATCGGGCCAAAACTTGGTGTCGTAGGTCATCTGACCTCAGTTTCAGATCAATAGTCCCAGCCATGCCAGTGGTTACGGAACGTGCCTGCTAACGGACGACGATGACGGACGCTGCACCATTGTAAGAGCTCACCAGGTGAGCTTAAAATAACCAAGTTACACGACAATACTGTTGATTTTTCCAGATTAAACCTACCATTGACGAGTAACGTCTTTCTGAAAACAACATCATAAGCACATCACACAAGGATCCCATATCAAGAGCGGCTAGATGTATGTATTTTTAAAGAAATTTTGCCAGTTTTTTATTTCCTGGAACAATGAGGCCTGGCTGCACTTTAAAAGAACGTGGGGGCTGAAGGGGAAATGCATGGAAGAATGTAAATAACACACCGGAATTTTATTAAATGAGTCAACAGCAATTAGAGCCCATGATTTCAAACTGTGTATATCATGCATTATCCTGTTTATCCATCATGGAACTCAACTCGGCATAGGCCTACTTTGCCATAGACCATGTAGACTGAGGCACTCAGTCTGTAATAGGCCTACGCATGCGCAAACAGCGCAGCATTACAGAGACTGAGACCAACATTGCGAATTATACTGACCCAAGATACTGACCCAAGGGTGTCCTTTTTAAGCTCGAGGTTCCACTGATAATGGAAAGGGATTTCTCGGCTTAGGCACCACACACCACCAGATTTCTCTGCTTTTAGTGGTGCAGTTTAGGCGTGGATCCGCTGAGGCACACCTGGCCAGTGCCACCCCCCCCCCCCCATTTTTCGATGACCAACGTTAGAAAAATTGTCCTTTTCAAAATGCCACAGAATTGCCTTGTAATTTGTCGGTCAGATGCTGGGAAACTGCACCGATGGCCTGCTAGATTTCAAAATTTTCTCGGGGAGATCCCCAGGCCCCCCTCATGGCTCCGCGCCAGTTGATCGCCTTCATCGGTCTGCCTGTGGCCTTCTGTGCCCCCCTTAAACAGAATCATGGATCCACCCCTGCGGTTCCTGCAAGCCAATGCCTTTTTTAAAAAATTTAAAGTTTGGGTTTATAATCTGATATCAACTACGGTAGTGGTTTTCATTCGACTTCACACTTTAACCCCAGTCTGTCCTGAAACCTTTCAGTAGAACCCAGACATGTCAGATGAGCTGCTCATTCAACCCTACAATCAAGCATTTCCGACCATGTACTCATTTATACACCTGGGTGGAGAGAGGCCAGTGAGGCAAAGAGACTTGCCCAAAGTCTCACGCCCAGTGGGATTCGAACCTAGGACCCTCTAACCGCTAGTCAGAGACCCGAACCACTACACCTCCGGGCACCTCGGTGGTGCAAATTGGCACAATCCAACACCTGAGAAATTCCTGCCTGTAATAGCCACTTTTCCATAGCATAGGTAATCAATGAAGTCTGAGTATGAGATGGACCTGTGACATTTTCGATGAAGGAAAATCCATGAAAAATGAAAATGCAATTGAAGCAAAGAACAGCTGATGTTTTATTCAACAAAGAGATGCAGGTGTCTTGGATTGGAAACATCCGAGAACCGACAAAGAAGGCTTCTTATTTGGAAACAACATAAAAGGCTACTCGTGGCAGGGTTACCTGCAAATGATGGTGCTTCACATTCACTGTCTTGTGATGATGAAGGGTTCAGGGTGATTTCAACATCCACCAGCTTGGTGTTCTCTGCCAATTCGGTCCCATATTTTGTGGTCCAAAAGATTACACAACCATGACAACAGACCCCAGCAAAAAGCCAACAGCTTTGTAGTATCTCGGCAGATGTCTTTGCAGATATCGAAGGGAGCGATATTGATATCGAAGATATCGAAGGGATCGAGCAGTATCTGCTCCCTTTGCCAAGGGAGCAGATATCTTAGCAGCTAGATATCAGATATCTTGGCAGATTCTTGTACTTTCTTAGCTGACTTGAGTGTACTATCTTAGCAGATCTTATCTTAGCAGACGATTTCAGAAGCATTCGAAACAGACTATAACCAGTGACGTCTTGCAGCAACGTCATGGCGCTACAGGGATGTTCTGGGCCCGTCATGCATTTGTGGTGGTCTACTACTTGACTTTTGTGTGGTGTGTTGACGCGACATTGAAGCGCAACACACAAAAAGATGATGGAGTGAACTCAAGCGGATTCTGCATAACGTCATGACGTCACACTCAGCGGAACGTCAAGCACAATGTGGAACGTAATCATTTACGGGTGCAAATTCACTTTTCGGGCCACAGAATCATGACATTATGCACCTCTGTCATGACATGAAATCGTGCCTGCAGAAGACGTCAGCGAAAAAGTACATCAAGTTTAACATAACATTACAATGCAACAGCTTCATATCCAAGCCAATTACCAATTGATTACACCAGCAACACAGCACATCTGCTACATCAGAAGTTGAGGATATTGTTGTTCACTTTTTTGTCTTGAATAATGGCCAGGCTGAAATTCCTACATACGGTTGTGACATTCAATTTGAATCACTTTACTAACAACATGTTTCCAATCAACCATCAATTCCAAACAATTTTCCATCACAAGCAACTAATGAACAAACAGACAAAACAATGAACGAAGCTTAAAAGAATGCATTACAAACCTGCTTTAAAATCTAAATCAAATTTTCCTCACTCAACTCGGCCTTAGGTACCATGTGGGAAGCAGCTTTACTTCACTGAGTTTAAAAATCCAGTGGAGTCACAAATTTCCTCAGCTACTTTGTACTGTTGGACATAGGACTGTTTTGTATCGAGGCTGTAATTGTGTTTAGAGATTCTGCAGCGTAATATTCGCTATTCCACCATTACAACAATACATAAGTGTGTAACGGTTGACCAGCATTAATAAAACCCTAGGATATATTTCGAAATATGAGCATAATAATTGAGTAATGACCACTGCTGACCAATTAGTATGCAGGCTAGCCATCCAGTACACAAATTGGCTAATTAACTGCTTTTCCAATGTGTGATGTAATGAGTTCATTTCCTGGATGTTTAGGTTTTGTACATCAGATGGGGAGCGGTGACTACCAAACATAAAGCCTAGCGCACATCGACCTTGCGACTGGAAGGAACTACCGGCAATGGCGTTTCCGGCAACGGTGGGCGACTGGCTGGAAACAGCAGCAACTGATCAGATCCTCAAACAGGTCGATGTGCGCGCCCCGGCAACACTATTGCCGACCGTTGCCGCTACTTCCAGCCAATTGCTCATGTTCTACTCGTTGCCACTTGTTGCCGCAATGACCAGTCGTAGTCGATGTGCGCGGTCCGCTCACATCGATAGCGACTGTTGCGTTCAGTTGCTTCCAGTCGCAAGGTCGATGTGCGCTAGGCTTAAACCATGCTTATTGCTTGTTGATATTGAGCCTGATAGCTATGCCAGCAGATGACAGCGAAATGCCGGCGATCGGCTCATAAATTTCTGCATTTTGGTTCCCGAAGGACCGCTAGAGAGTGCAGTTAGTTGGTAGCTTCAGTAATGGGCGGCCATTTTGTAAATTATTTTTAGAATGAGCCCGGGGAACCCCCTTGCTGAGTGACCTTGACCTCGGCACATTTTGTAGTGAGGATGATCAATGGGAATTCCTTATGACGTCACCTCCCCCCAGTTTTTTGGGGGCGAAATGGCCGCCTGTTACCGAAGCTACCAACTGACAGCACTCTAGCGGTAGCTTCGGGAACCAAAATGAAATTTCTGGTGAAAAGCAGTATCGAGTTTGAGAAGATACTTTTATACAGTATGATTTGGGATCCCTATTAAAGCTGCCCACATTAAGCTTGGCACACAAAGACCAATAACGCTGAGATGTATTTTTTGGCAGCCATATCCGAAAAGGCAGAAAAAGCCATCAAACTCTGCATGTGTCTGTGCCTGGCACAACCATCGTGGCTGCATTGCATAGTTCTGTTATACTCCTTAAATCCAATGGGGACCCTAGACCACTGCCTCAATAGGTGTCACTAGTGGTTAAAATTATTGAAATGATACTGACATCCCGGTCCTGATCAATTTCCCACACAAAAGGCATCCATTGTGTTGGAGCCGGCTTTGGTGTGCTGCCCTCTAACGTAGCTAGGATTCCCAGTGGTCTTTATATTTGGTGCACAGCCAGCACTGCAAACAGTGCGCAGCTATATTCTCAGGTCTTAGTCAATTCGGCTATGCCCCAATCTGTGCCAAATACTGAGCGTTACATCTGTGTGCGCCTAGCTACCCACTGACAATGCGGGTGATCCACAGATGAGTTTGCAATCAGTTTGCGATTAGTTTACGACTAAATCATGATGGGTTTACAGCGAGTTTACGATGGCCAGTGGATCACAATTTCAACATTTACCACATGACACCATAAACATACAGAATTTTTTTTCTCTGCCTGCATGAAGAAGTGTATGCACCTGACAGGGTTTCAGCCAGAAATATTTTTGAGGATATGCAGTTCTTCAAAATCAGCAAAAAACCCATGAAATTAAAGAAAATGGCCCTTTTCTGTTCCTTTGAGGGTACTCACAGTGTACCCTGCGTACCCTCTGGCGTAAACACTGCCTGTGTCAAAATCTGCTCGGTTCCATGAGGGACGTTTGAAAATGTTCTCTTTTAGCCTATCTGCAGACTGTAGTTGCCAAATAGAGTTGGTAAGCGCAGAAGATGGCACCCCTTGTCACTGTGTAAATTCGAACCCTGCAGTTTATCAAACTGTTGCTTAATATTCCACGATACTAGCATGTTTACTTCTGAGGATAGCCAGCCATATTGATTAATTCTCTGATTTATATCTCACGATGAGTCTGGCTGGCATCTCTACGACAGTTAACTGCCTCTGGTTATGATGATCGATGGTTTGCCAATACCAACAACCCACAAACAAGCTATTAGCATGTGCTCGCCTTGCATAGAAATTGCCAAGTTTTTTTAACCAAGCCGTTAGGTTGGTGAAGTCAGAGTGGACAAATATGCCCAGCAAAGAATTGTGAAATGCTAAATGGAATAGCTCAGTGGAATTGCTAAATGGAATAGCTCAGTGGAATTGCTTAGTTTGACAAACATTCTGTAGAGGGCACCGTATAATAATAAATAACAATAATGCGAGTTCTTATAGCGCATTTCCACATTATTTCCCCAGCTATAGGTCTGTTCATTCTAATTTCCTTTCTCCACTCCCTGGGGAGTATTACAGTCCCGGCAGCCGATTTCAGCACTCTTAGACTAACATTCACATAGAACATCACTACCAGCCAGGTACCCCTTTTACACCTGGGTGGGATGGCGCGATGAAGCAAGCGCGGCAAAGTGACTTGCTCAAGCTCACAAGCGAGCATGTTTTTTTTCTTGGTCATGACTGGGAATCGAACCCAGGACCCTCTGATCAGGAGTCCGTCTTGCTAACCACTAGACCATGCCACCCCTCCATGGAGCAGCATTCTACAGGTGCTGGAGGAGCCAGGTACATAGGTACATAGGGCAGGCAGTTTGGTTAGGGTTAGCAACAGTTATTCGATTAACCCCAGCCCCCCCCCCCAGAACTAGGGGGTCGCGGGCTGTGTTAGGGTTAGGATTACGACTACATAGCGCATGTAGTGCACCAAATTTTGAACCAATCCAACCCTTCAAATATGGCCCCAGGAAGCCATCTTGAAAAATGGACTTTGACCTATATCTCATAAATAGGAGTAGAGAGGATGCTTTAACCTTGCCAAAATCGGTACCCTCTAAATGTATGGCATTTTCGACCACCGTAGATTGGACATAAAATATGGCCGCCAGGCAGCCATCTTGAAAAATGGACTTCGACCCATATCTCATACATAGTGGTAGCTAGGATGCCTTAACCAGGACTAAATAAATATGTATCTTGGTACCCTGTAGGCAAAATTTTGGTTGGACTTCAAACATGGCCGCAAAGGCAGCCATCTTGAAAATAGATTTTGGCCAATATTTCATCAATAAGGTTAGGATGTAGGCCTATCTATGTAATATCCTCTACATTTATGCTAAAGTTTCATATCATAAAAATACTCCGGTGCATTCAGCTTTATCTTATCTGTACCAATTCTTTACTTAAGAGTGAATTTTTCTAAGATCAGCCCAAGGGTGACTTTTCACCATCTCCAAATTTCTTCATACTTCATGATAATTGAGTTTGGGGTCAGGAATAGGGAAATCAGCCATGACCTTGGTGATTAACCCCTCCCTGGCTGAGCAGGCCACGCCCCTTTTTTTTGGCCTAAATGAGACCTACCACTTTTGACTGCCTCTTATTCCAACCTACATTGAGGTCCCAAGCTGGAAACAATTGTTTGTGAAAATATCCTTGGAGAACAACAACCTAAACTGAAAAAAATCATGGGACCTCCATGTAGGCTGACACCAGCGCCACCTAGAGTTGTGTGCAATGCTAATTCTGTGACCTGGAAATTGGGTCCTTGCTCAATCCTACAAAAAGTTCCCAAGCAAATTGCAACTGTTTTTCAATCTTCAGATGTCCCATGTCAATAATCAGCAATAAAAACTTTGGGACCTCTGTGTAGAAAAGAGAATAAGGGGCTGAAAGTGTGGTAGATGGGCGTGGTCACCCAACTTTGGGCCCTGCCCATGTGAACCTACATGGCCCCTCGGGGGATGAACAGTCCTAACATGTTACATCCATCTGTAGTCTATCACTTTCACCAATAAAAGGTTTGGGACCTTTTGATTCCTTCCAGATATTAACACTTTTATTTGTCATGTTTTCCTTCATGTGTACAAAATGTACTATGGTTTGTGTACATTATGCATACCAAACAATGGGTTAAAATAAAACTCTTTAGATTTTTCTCTACCTCACACAATTTGTAGTTTATTTTATACAAATAACAGATCAAAAAGAATTTTTCCAAAACTCCTATTATTAAGGGAGTATTAAGGACATGAAAATTTCTGTTGCCAATGGCAACCAGGTGGCCACGCCCATTTTATTTTGAGACTTAAACACTTATAACTTCATTGGTATTAGGAATTTTCAAAAAATTCTTTTTGATCTGATATTTGTTTGACATAAGCTGTCAATCACCTGAAAAAGAACAAAGTCTAAAGAGTTTTATTTTAACCCATTGTTTGGTATGGCTAATGTACACAAACTGTAGTACATTTTGTACACATTAAATTAGGAGATTATGACAAATAAAAGTTTTAATATCTGGAAGGAATCAAAAGGTCCCAAACCTTTTACTGGTGAAAGTGATAGACTACAGATGGATGTAACATGTTAGGACTGTTCATCCCCCGAGGGGCCATGTAGGTCCACATGGGCAGGGCCCAAAGTTGGGTGACCACGCCCATCTACCACACTTTCAGCCCCTTATTCTCTTTTCTACACAGAGGTCCCAAAGTTTTTATTGCTGATTATTGACATGGGACATCTGAAGATTGAAAAACAGTTGCAATTTGCTTGGGAACTTTTTGTAGGATTGAGCAAGGACCCAATTTCCAGGTCA